>OU974083.1:10420751-10615027 GCA_918843875.1 Diadumene lineata | reverse complement strand
AGCGTAATTCATCTTGGCGTTCTTTTGGAGCCGCTAACACAGTTTTATATATCTTTTTTTTTAAATACTGATATAATTTCATGTTTTATTTGTGCTTTTCTTTCAGATTCATGGATTCAAAGACCAATTCTGAATGAATTTCATTTTATTTTATTTTTTCTCTTGGTTCTTGAATGAGTTTACATCCAAAAGAAGGGATCATCTGTGCCCGTCAAAGTGCGAAGCGTTTGTTTACATCCGGTGAAAGTGTCAGGTACTAGGCGTAGACACAAAAACATAGGGCTTGCGTGCAGGCTCTCCCTTTTCTTTCCCTAGCCCCCAATCCCCCTCCTCGCCCCAAATCCCTTCTCCCCTCCCCAAGAGAGCCGCTACGCAGGCTAAGTTTCAAAATAAGTTTGATGAAAATAAACCTTTTTTAATCCGAGTAACAAAACACCAATTCTGTTTCAAATTTTTATTCCAGTTTATTTGAATGTGTAAAATATTTACAATGTAAAAACTACTGAAGTAAATTCGACAGCTGGCCAGAACCATCGATTTGCTTTTTCCGAGAAACTTTCACAGTTATTGTATGTACGCATACTCGCGCCTGCTGATTGGTTTATTTATGACACTTCGATATATGTTGTACAGCGCGTTATTTATGTGGTATTGAAATAAAAATATAATATTCCTATGGCTATAATATATTAACATTGTATATATCGACGAAATTGCCCATAATCATTAAAAATCGGTCACTTCTTATCATAATTTTTTTCTTTGCAATCATCCGTTTCCTTGGAGACCAACTTGAATGAGTTTTCTATACTTCTTTTTCTTTCGCTTTCTTTTCACTCTCTGCATTAAATACTATACCCCGTCTTAATTCAGGCCTACTCCGGGCCAAAAAGTCGCCTTAAGTCGCGGCGACTAAAGGCGACTTAAGGCGACTTAAGGAAAATTGAGGAAGAACTGGGTGGGGTCCCTTGGCGACTTAGTGCCGTCTTAAGGCGAGGAGAAGGCCTACCTAAGGCAGCATAGGGCAACTTAAGGCAACTTAAGGCGACTTTTTGGCCCGGAGTAGGCCTTATTTCGTTAATAACCTGGCCACAGATCAATTAGTCTCCCTTGCATCCGTTTCCGGTCTGTTCGAAAAAATCTCCAGCCCAGGAGATTTTTTCGAACAGACCGGAAACGGATGCGAGGGAGACTACAGATCAATGAGATTCTTTCAAACTGCATACTAGAAATCAATAAAAGTGTACTCACAAATGTTTTGAAATAACTTCTTAAATCTTCCAATTTGTTGGTGGCCCATTAGCAAGCATAGCTGCATCTTTTTCTGTGTCATGCTAACAAACGTTTTCTAATGTTTTCTGTCGAGAAAATGTAACAAAAATATCCTAAGCTTAGAGACAAATGTTTTATCCCAAGAAGTATTAAAACTTTCAGTGTGACCCGTGTACATCCTAGACGATTGATCAAAGTTTGCCATAGCCGGAAAAATACGTCCGGTCTTGTTTCTGGAAGATGACCGAAATCTGACGTCATTTGTAAAATATATTGACCGACGATATGAATGTATATATTTGTAGTTTTTTTGATTTTGTGACGTCGATTTTTCACGCATATTATGCATGATTCCGCAATAGAATAATTTGTCAGCGTACTAATACGTCTAATATGTGAAAATGTTGGTAACGAAATCCTCAATAATCGTCTTTTCTGCCAAACATTGCTTTATATCATTTTCAACTAGCTGATAATACTGACGGACAAATATGAATTAGGGTCAAACTTTATATAAACATGTCGTTTTTTCGATAAACGTTTTAACTATGTAGAGGAACACTAGTGCATTTGTTCTGCGCATGGCCGGTGTCTAACACGTAGGGATTCGGATGGATAAACGGGACATAACCACCCATAGCTGTTGGTACATTGAGAGAGCCAGACTCGTATTCAGTTGCAGCCTGCATAGCGTCGGTATTAGGAGGGGGATTGGGGAGAGAGGAAAGGGGCGAGTGCTATCCCCATTCTTCCTTCACCACCCCTTGCCCTCCCTTTCCACCTCCCCAATCCCTCTCTTAAAACTGCCGTTACGCAGACTAATCAAGTCTCTACTTATCGTTTACGTATAGTACACACGCAAGGAGTGATGGGAGTACATAGAGCATTCACACGGTCTCGCCTTCCCACGTGCCTTTGCCCTTTTCCAAACAAAGCACAATGGATACCAGGCTGACGCAAAGCAAAAAAAAAAAAAAAAAAAAAAGAAATTGTATGAATTGATCGCGTAACGATGTCATTTACATATATTTAGATTTACCTGTTTACATTAATTTCAACCATGGTACAATCATACATTGCAAAGAGTTTATTTCACTGTGAACTCATATACAAAATTTACAACTTTTAAATGTTCTATCTTTTCTATTTGATTATTCTCTCTTCTCTTTTCTTTTCTTTTCTTTTCTTTTCTTTTCCTTTCATTTCTTTTCTATTTATGTCTTTCTTACTTACATAAATAATTCATTTATCTCTGTCCTATTTTTTTATGGCGCATTTGATCGTAACATCTTGAAAATGAGCCTTGGAACACAGAAATATTGTTATTGCTGCCGCAGCGAGCAAGGCAGCAACCCTAATCTGTAAAGGGAGTTAAAATCTCGATTTTACCCCATAATGCACCGCAAATTCGTTTACCTACGTCCCTTGCGCGCCTCGTATGTTGTTATTCGACACCAAAGTATTCCTTGGATTTGTGTGGTCAAGGTGAGTGAAACTGTGTGTCTTTATAGTCCAATTTAATCTTTTTTTTCTGTGATTACTGTGCAAGACGCTCGAAGAATAATCACTTGGAGTAAATACAAGTGATAATATTAGGAAAGCTTTATCGTATAACTAAAATAGATCATAATTTCTTAAGCTTGCGTTGGACGGATCGTTTGAAGTGCGACTGTTCGTTCTAATATTTGTAATATTTTAACATTATGATGGTACAAAACTATAAGTAAAAGCAAGAATTTGTTTCAGATGGCTAAGGTAGACGAAGATTTACATTGATTACGATTAGTTTGTCGATATTTGTTATATATTTGTAGATATACGGCCGCTATTCGTGTCACTTGTGTTGCAGGCGTCAATTATTACAGTAAAATTGAAATAAGATATTTGTAGTTCATTTCTTTATGCTTTTACTAGGTATATTCATTGACTTGCTTGTTTCTTTTTTTAGACTGTCAATCAAGATATGTTTATAATGGTTGCTGTCGCAGCGAGCGAGCCTGAAGTGATGTTATTGTTCATTTAAATACAATACATTTCAAGCTTAATAAAACAAATACCCCCAAATACCATATTACAAGTTTTTATTATTTACTGATGATTTTCATTACAATTTTATGAGATTGAATATTTTTAATTAAACAATTCCAAAAGTGCAAACAATAAGTCAATGAAACTCTTACTGGTTATTGGTGCCAAGTAAATGTACCATGCAATTGCATTATTTACTATTTCTTGAGTGTCACCGTTTTCTTGCTTGTACTTTTTTATAGTGATTTGCTTACCTTCCATGCATTACATTATGATTTAAAAAAAATAAATATGTTGAAAATAAAATTTGGGAATTGAAACTAGTTTTTGGTGATGTTGACATAGTCCTTATTGCCAAATATCGAACCATAATTCACTCACTTTCAATTGTTTGTAACAACAAAAATTTCAATTCATTTAAGCAAAAATCTAAGGCAGCATTTTGCTACCTGTTAGGTAGACTAGTTATTGTTGTAACTGACATCACGTTTACAGCTAAAACCGTTGTATAGCGACCAACTTTATTCAGATTTTTTTGTCAGTTCTCCTTTTCTGAGACGTCAATCAAATATATAAATCAGTCGTTTACTTATGACGTTTGTCGAAACGTTCAGGCCGGGTGAATGAAAATCAAAAGCTTTCCCAAGAAACGATCATATTCAAAGGACTTCAAAATGCAGTAGGACTTACAGATGTTTTCATTCTCTTCGTAATATTTGAAAGCTGTTTGAATGCTTTCAATTCAAGTTATATGTCTCGGCTATTTAGAAAAGCTCAAGTAAACTGTGTCGAATTGTTGTTAACGATCTAACTTATATGCAGCATGTTCAAAGCCATCTGATGATTGACGTCTCAGAAAAACCCAAATGAAGTAAAGATTCGAAAATTAACTGGTCGCGATACAACGGTTAAGCTGTAATTTACCATTGGGACCCTATATATCTAGAGACGACTACTAAGCGTGCAATAGAAGCGAGATGATGTTTTACCTCCGTATCTATACCATAATAGTTTTGAGAATTCTTTCATATGGACTTTTGTATTCCCTAGAGAATACAGGAACAATAGTCACAATTATTAAAACACTGTGAAAAGGATTCTGGTCTAGAGAGGGGTGGGGGGGGGGGGGGGGTAAAACGTCATCACCCTTCAGGTTTATTGATAGCGTGTGGCTGCACGTGCTAGTTAGCGTGTTCTACTGGAATCTTTTTCGGTCGTGTTGACACATCCAGATTCATCTAGAAGAGAAAAATGTTATTAAATAAGCGATTGTTTTTATAGATATCATATAATAATACAATATCTCAAGCATCATCTTTTACTTAGGGGTTTTGTGAGTGATTTATCATGGCCTATCAGAGTACGTACACGCGCTGGTAAGAAAACGAAAAAAAACCCGAACGTACAGTCTGATGAGCAAGCTTGGCATGTAAACCACTGCTATCATGATCTACCTCTTTCAAGTTAATATAATTGGAAATTGATTTCAATGTCCTTTATTTATAGATAAAAAGATTACGAAAGAACAAATTCAAATCAAAGTCATGCAAGGAAGTGAAAAATCAGTTGAACTTTGAAAGAAAATGGCAAAATTTGCGGTATTTTTTCGAGCAAAAATTGATATAAAGTGCAATTTGTTGAAAGCTTGTTTATTGAGCTTTTACGCTGACGTAGTTTTTGTGCCATTTTTGTTGATTTTAGAGTACTTTTTGGCCGCTGAAGAAAAGGTGGTGTGGATGATAGTACTATATGTAATAAAAGGAAAAAAGTACAAAGCGTGAGTGAAAAAAAAATCAATTTATAGCAAAATAAAAATAATAAGAAAATATGGTCATTTCAAAATCAAGTGATAAGAAAATAATTTTTTTTTTTCAAGTCTCCCAGCGTTGGACTCGAACTTGCGTACTTCCAATGAACCGCCATTTTGAACAGAACACGTAGCATGGGTTGCCTGCCCAGATGATAACAACACATCAACATCACTTACACCTGGGTGCAAACCATCTAAAAATCAGACACTGACACAAACAGTCTTTTGCAAGACAAACAACCAGATGATAACAACACTACGTGACTCTAACATAATCTATTTCAACATAACTTATTTAAAAAAACAACAGTCGTTTTCAACGCTGCTATCAGCAAAGAAACGTAGAACATAAGCATAATTTGGATAAATTTAACTAACCTCACTTAACATGTCATTTGAATTCCCTTGAGGAATTTGCTGAAAACGACTTCTATAATGCAAATAGAAACACAACATCAACTACATATAATTGTCAATATTATAAACTGTTCTTTTAATAATTCGGGGGTAAAATACATGCCAAGCTCAAGCTTGGTGCTAAGCTTAATTTCTTATTCGCCCTCCCCACCCCTACCATTCATCACAAAATCAAAAATATCATCAATCAATATAATAAAATTGGTAGGGGGTCTCTGTATAGGGGGACAACAATACATTTAAAAACACTAGCTCACCCTAGTGGACGCCCATGCTCTGGAGCCATTATCGGTTCATTGCCATGCTCTGGAACCATCACCAGTTCGTTACCAAACTCTTGAGGCACCAATGGTTCACAGCAATATGATTGCTCTTGAACCATCATCGGTTCCCAGCTGTGCTGTTGGGGCACATTTCGCCTACGTAGTCTGTTCTGCCAAAGATATGAAGTATATGAAATATTTAGACGAATATAAACCATAGTCATTTTTGTATAGCTGTATAAAAATGCGTAATGAACAAGAATCCACAATAGGGGTCTTTCGATCCCGCCATCCCGTTCATTTTTTTCAATGATCCCGTTACAAGAGTACAATACAATACAATACAAGTTCCATTTGAAGTTCACAAAGATGATTTTTATCCACACCGCTAAACGTATTTCGTATATTGACCCGAATCCCCCAAAACTAACAAAACCCGCCCTCACTCGTTACTTTTATCGCAAATCGCGCTCCCTCTACCGTTTCCCCAATCCCGCCTTTAAAATAAGACCAATCTCGGTTTCCCGCCAAACTTATTATGGACCCATATACACCTTAGAAAGTGATTCTAGATCAATGTACTCTAGAATAAAATGCCCACGTTTTTGCCATCTTGTTATATTATATTTGGACTACTAACAGACTCATTACTGCATCTATACAAAGCCCAGTTTCCTAATTGTAAACTTATTCATTTTATGTCATCTGATTTGTTATTTTGTAATTTTGCTATCTTCTGTCATGATAAAACAGATAAAATAACACAAGCTACATAATTTCACACATTATTTCAGCTCTTGTAGAGATCATCGATTAACAGGTTAGCTCAGTTGGGAGAGCGTTGGCTGTTAACCGGGAGGATGCGGGTTCGAACCCTCAGCTGGACCATCACTCAGGGTCTTCAAATAAGTGAGGAGAATGTTCTTCGATTTATAATTGTAAGGGTTTGCGTCTTCTCGAATAAGGACGATAAACTGGAGGTACCGTCTCGCCACACTTCACATTAACCAATAACGGGGGACGTAAAAGAACAACTGAAGACGCAGGTAACGACCATCCTCGGTGATAGGCCTACACTAATACATACTAACTACTAATCAACCTCGTGCTTGTAAAACCGGTTACATACTATAAATATTAAAGATTGTAAAGCGCATTGAGACACTGTGAAAATGCGCTATATAAGCACTACATTACATTACGTCATGCAAAACTAGACAATGAGTGACAATCTCGAAGTATATTTCACTGACTTACAATAGAAAAAAACAAATGAAAAAAAAAACAGCCTTCGAAAAAAGGCAACTCTCATATCCCTCATATACCAATTAACTTCTTCAGGACTCCCATTATTCATGATGAACCAGCAAATAGAACTAACCTCGTGTAACCTCCTGTTATACAAGTGACTTGCATTATTGTTGAATTGATCTTGGCCAGGTTGCATTTGGTCCAAATGTCTATGGAAAAAACAGTAATTTTAAACGTACCATTCTGCAACAAGGGTAAAATTTATCCGAAGATGTACTAAAGAAAGCAATTTTCAAAAGGTGCGGTTAGAAACACACCTATTACGAGTTCTCCATTGCTCATATTAAGCCTCGATAGTATTATATATATATAATTTTTGTGCTAAATACTTTTGCTGAGAATGCACACCTTCAAACTTATTCCAACAATATGAATACCAATGGTTGTGTCTCGACTCTTTCAACTGTTAATTTACTTATGGATTCTTATCTGACCAATGAAGACTGAACTCGAAACTGATTTATTCCACAGAAACAAAATACTTCAAAAAGGAACTCAATCTCTTAGCCAAGCAGTCTAAAAAACACTCGATGGATTTTACATTATTCAATGTGCAGCTCAGTTATAACAGTCAACTAGATAAGCCTCACGTTTTTGCTATACTCACACTTCTTGGGATGGACATTGTACATCTTCTTCATCGACACTTTCTTCATCATTCTCTTCGGGGTTGTTGTGGTTGTGATAAGCATCGATGTTAGTACTGTCAAGTTCCTGAAAAAAATTGAAACATATTGCAGATTAACTTAAATCACGACATATGCAAATGACTGCTTTTTGCGGCTAAATCAGCATTTAAACTGGACAACCATTTCAAGAATAGCTGTTTATGATGTCTCCGCAAAACGTGGCATAAAAAAACTATTATAAAAAAGCATTTTCGTAAATGCCATGTTTAAAAGACGTCCAAATGCCTTGGCTTGTAGCCTTTTTTTATAATATGTCACTAAGGCTTTGAAATACAGTGACAACACTTTTTCTTTACTAAAAATAGCTGTTTCCTGGTTTCCTTTGCTTTATGAATAACTAGTTGATGCCCCGCAGTGAGCTGAGTGTAAATCTCAGTATGTTGAGTGGTGTTGATTGATGTTTGCCATGAAATTTAATGCAAGGCTCTCTCTGATTGGTTGAAGCACTGTTTACAAAATATTACCAAATCTAGTTATGAACCGGACTGTGAAGTATTCATTTCCATCAACTGTCACGTACCCTTCCTCACAACCCGGTGTTTTACAAGAATGTTGTACCCATCTGTTCTTGGACGAGCAGATGTCCTCCCACATACTTTGACAAAGATTCTCAGTGTTAATTCTGTGGTTTATCTCCATGCGACTCTCAATCTCGATATTAGAAAGCTTATCCGCTTTATTATAGTAGCTGACAATGATCCACATGAAGAAAGCGTCATTAACCCTTTGCTCGTTTAGTCTCCATTCACCATCCAGGGAGAACCTTTTAAGATGGCGAAGACGTTGCTCATTTAATTCGGCAAAGTTGAGATTGTAGATTTTAGCCCTGGCTTGGAAAGTAGAACCAGACACCCATATGTTATTGGCGATATCTTCCAACAGGTTTGTTTCGAAAACTGTTTTGGAGTTTACTTGGAAAAATGGATTATTCAGTGGATTTACGTAGACTTTCTTGCCATTCTCTGTCATCATATAGCTTGGATAGTATGTTGTTTTACAAAGTTCGCACTTACCATGAAATAGTGCGGCCACCAGAGTCCCTTTCGTCGAGTAAACTATTGGAAAACATGGCCTGGTATCCATTTTGATATTTTGCTCGCAACACTGCGATTTGCAGGGTAAAAGAACAACTGGCTTTAACGCCGTTTTTCCGCCAAATTCAAACAAGGTGTTGTTGACGTCGTGATTAAGCAGCTGGGGATATTTTGTGTTTACCAACTTGAACATTTTCTTGCATTGTTCCTTATCTTTCAAAGAGTAAACGTAATCTGTTTTTCGTTTGAGAGTTGAACTCGTCAAGGAAACATGCACTCCACATCCATTTTCGCCGTGACTTCTTACTAACTCGCTAACTAGCTCCCATCTTCTTGGTGTCGATTCAGGAAAATGTTTAACCGCGAAGAGAAAGGAATTGAACTCGATATGGTCTACTAGGATTGTTGACATTGCTACGACGTTCACAGTTGAACGAATTGCTATTCCTTCCAAAGAACTAAACTTGCACTGACCAGCCTAACTTGCTTAGCATATGCACGTGCTCATCAATGGTATTTTGATAGATTGCAAAATTGGGCTCAACGAATTAATTAAGATTTGTATTTCACGGACTTTGTTAAAAAGATCAATCGATTCTTTTTCATAGAGGAAAGTATATGGATTATATTGGCAAAAACGTTCACACAACAATTTTCCTGAGCACGTGGATAAGAGTGTAGGCTCCGTCATGCTCGACTGGTCGTTTAACTCATCACTATGATTATTCTTGTTAATTTGCTTGACCAATACGGTATAGGTTTGTTAGCCGTTTAAGGTATAAGTTATTAGTGATAAATTCTACAGAATATTCGAAGAGACACTGGGAAAAATTTCAACCTAAACATGGACACTTTTAGGGTTAACTGGCATAGTTATTTACAGCGATTTTTTAGTGTTACGCGACGACTCATCAAGTTTGGTGATTCTGTTCCGTCAATCAAGCATGCATTGTCCGGACTGTGTGCGAATAAAAACAGTCAGAAAATTGTATAGATATAAACAATGCATCAGCAGCATAGTTATCTATAAAGTTTGTTTATAGTATTTGCCACGCAGTAGTCTCAAAGTATCAAAAGAAAGGCCTCAAAAAGACACAATATACAGAATAGAGACAATATACACAATAGACACAATATACACTAATATACACAAGAGTAGACACAACAGATAAGACAGAAAGACACAATATACAAAATATAGTCCAGTCAATCTACGGCAGAACCCACCACTAATTGCAACAGAAGGTTTTTCAACGTGATTTGCCTTAGGAGATAGTCCTAAACAACATATCAAAAGTCCTAAAAAATCCTAGTTTCGGAAAGCCCTCAAAATTGACTTTTTGTAAAGTCTATATTTTGATACAGCATGAAAACGAGGCTCAAACCGGAAGTGGCCTTATTTCTTAAAGGAAATGTCCACTATCTGCAACTTTGTGAACGGTTATTCACAAGAGCAACAATTTTAGTCTTTTTGTACATTTATATGAAAGTTCTACTTATTTATTTCATTTTTTAAATTGATTACTAAGTTTTAGCCTATATACAATACACTGAAAGGAGCATAATTTCTGGCAAGAAGTTACTTCAACGGCACCCCTTTTTGCTAACACTCACATGGCAACATCAAGTGTCTCGGTCTTAAAAGAGAACACAGAGGTGTCCTCTTCTCATCCTCCTCATAACAGGAATCATCAGAGGAGTTGGAACAGCCAGATCCTTTGTAGTGACCCGACAGACCGCGGAAAAATTCAAGCCATCAGCTTTCGACTCTAAACATATCACATCTATGTTTACATTTAGGAGACTATCTGCTGCAGGTGGCAGATTCGTCAACTGTTTTGTAGCTTCCATCCCCACTGCTGTACATCAATTTATTCTCCTTTGCATTGCTGAATTTGATGTGAGATATATTTAGCAGCTGCAGAATGTAGGAGGAAGGGTGTTTGGTTCAATTTTTGTTCGTTCTATCACCAGTTTTTCTGGTGATATCGCTGGTATCGAAGATCATCTAGATATTGACCTGAATTTCCATTTAAGAGCAAGAGAATAGCATTTTCGCCGGCCACCTGAAAACCTTCTTTTGTAGCATTCTTAACTTGGAATAGTTTGGCACTGATCCCTGAACTGAGATGAGCTTATAAAAAGCTCTGAATCGATGTGTCCCAATTGCAGTTTTGCGCTCCTGATATTTCTTGATATTCCAGACTGCGTCTTATGGTACTACACTTGGGTTCAGGAGCAAAGAACAGATCATGGTAATCAAGGTCTGCGTAATAGAGAAGAATGACGTCTGAGCGACGTATGTTTGGTAGAGGCGCTATCGTTGTATCCATCAAAGACGATAATCGCCCTGCCTCAATTCTTTATCAAGTAATTGCAGTACAGCTCTCACACACTTCCCTGAGTAAGGCTAAACTACCCTGTGTATCTAGACGCGCTCCGCCATCTTAAACATACCGTATACTTCTCTGATTTGGTGCGCTTACAGCTTGAATCTGGGCAGAAAGTTTCAACTAGATAGCATCGCATGGCGAAAAATTCCATACAGTCAGCGGGGTGTGATCGCGGGCGCGCATTTATTCGAATGCTGTACTAAGATGGCCGCCAGTAAAGGCTCGAAAACGCTACCAGGTTACTATCAGCAGCTTAATGAGTCCGTTAACTGGTTTTTGGAGCCAGTAAAAAAGAGACACTTTAAAAGAAAGTCGACTGGTCCTTTTTATGCTGTGGAAAGATTAATTTCGAGGCGAAACATCAAGGGAAATGTAAGTCTTTTTTTCATATTTTTACCGAAAAACTAAAAAAAGCTAACCTATAACAACTATTTACGCTTTTGAAAATGGAAATGTACATGTGTTTGGATGGCAAAACATACTTAAAAAACGTCAAAGTCTTAATGACACTCTCATTTTTGATTTAAAGTATTTTCTTGGTGTTAGTAATTTTAAAAATCATGTGAATGATTGTTTTATGTTCCAGACTGAATTTCTAATAAAGTGGGAAAACTATAGCTATTTCTACTGTAGCTGGGAAGACGAAGGAAACCTTACAAGAGACTTAATAAGGTAGATTGAATTTTTACTGGTTTCTCCTATTCGACTGACTCATAGAAAAAGTGAAATGAAACTGATTAGAGATTTTTGCTTTAGATCATACAACAAACCATCAATTGACAAGTCAAGACTTCAGGAAAATATTGACACTTTACTGCACAACATTATTTCAAAGCTAAAGAGCAAGTCAAGAATTCCAGTGTGTTTCCCTTTTCATCATGACTGTTTTCGTCTTTTATTTTTGGATAAAGGAAATGTGTCAAGGGATGGCAAAGCAGTCTTGTTGGAGAAGGATGACTTTTTATGTTGTAATTTTTTTCATAATTGGGATCAAAGTTTAGATAAGAATGGGGATGGGGTCATTATACAATTTCCAGTAAGGGTTAGTTTAGTTTTATCTTCTTCTTCTAGTATAAATAGTTTTCAAAATGGAAAGTTGGTTAAATCACCAAGAATGCCAGTTGAAAAGTTGAAGGTTGATTTTATTCGAAAGCCATTCTCCATCAATTAAAACCATTCTAGTCACAGCTTTAACATTAATTGCATTGCTATCTTAAAATGCAACACTAAATGATATATTTTTTTATAGTTTTGTCAATGACTGAAATAATGTATAATGATAAAGCAGTCCACAATGACTCAGATCATGACATGTACTTCAATGGTATACTGAACTAAGTGAGCATACAAACATTAGGATCATATAGATATTGTATTATGTATATCATATGTCTGGAAGTAATACACTTTCTTTTTCTATGCTGCACAGAACATTTTGACCAAATATCAGAGTCTTCAAATGATTGCATGAGTAGAATTTTCTAAGTACTAGCTGACATAAAGTGTCTTTAATACAATCCTTGTTAATTACAAAATGTGTAATTTATTAAATTGCTGTACTTTAAACTGGCAATTGATATAAACAATATGCATGTACAAAAAAGATATAGGCACCTCCTACTAGCTGAGAAATAAGGACAGCTTTCAATTTTTTTTATAGATCATACTGACAGTACTAGTTTTCATTTCTTTTGCAAACCACAAGTAAAGCAAACTTAATCATGACAATTTTTCCATATCAATTATCCATCCATTATTATGATTCATAAATTGCTCAAAGCTTGCTTGTTGTTAGCCTAAGAGAATTAGGTTTTGTTAATAAAGAATGGAGCAATTGAATGTACCAAAAACTGTTTTTTTAAATGTCACAGTTTTGATTTAAATTTTTGAATAAAACTTACATCTTTCATCAATCATTGTTTGTAAATTCTTGTATATGATTGTTGATTTTGTGTGGTTTATAACAGTCAAAACTTTAGGATGTCATTATGTTACTCATCAAATGTTCAGAATAAATTCTATTTCAATTGGTTCAATTTTTTTTAAATCAAATAGTATTTGGTCAAGCTAGTCCAAAGCAAACATGCTATACACCTAAAAAAATAATAATTTCAATAATTTACAGGGTAATGTACTGGGTTGACAAATTTGATCAAATTTGATTTGCAGTCTAACAAAAAATGTTGCATGTATTTTCCATTATAGTCACTATAGAGTTTAGTCAACTAATATATTTAATACTATCAGTACAAGATATACAGACCCTGTAAATGTTTGATATTTTGATGGTAATAACATTTTATAGCATTGTTCTAGGGTCATGATCAATTATTTATGAATTTGATAAGTGATAATGACAACCATTTTCAAATTTAGTTTTTTGTTTTTTGTTTGTTGTTTGTTTTTACTTTTTTTGTTTTGTTATTTTTGTTGTTGTTGTTTTTAAGGAAAACACAATACACTCTTAAGGGTAAGGGTAATTTATGAGGATTTTCTTTTTTTGTTTTTGATGCCTTCCTCCCAATACGCAGATTTCTTTTTGGTGTATTCTCTTCTTGGTCTTTCATGCTTGCTCAAGTTCCACTGCCTGTGTTCTACCCTTAATACATCTCCTGTTGAGTCCCACTTATTAGACTTTCTTAAGACAACTGATCTAGCTACATCGTTATTTTTTTCTACACCTTGCCCAGTAAAAACTTTTACAGACTTGTACTGCTTTAGAAAAAAAGGTACATGTGCAACCAAGATATGCATATACGGTGTTACTCTACTTCTTTCATAACCTTTCACCTTGCCATTTAAAGAAAGAAAAAGCTTCACCCAGGCAACAGCAGCAGAATGGAACTTGGATGGGTCTTGATCTGGAGACCAAGTATTGATAATATTGTACACCTCACTGAACTTGTCCCATATTTTGATAACCTTTTGACCCAATTCCTTACTGTGAAATAGCTGTATTGTGTTTCCATTGCTTGGGAATTCTTTGAGTAGCTTCTTTTTGTCATTTCCAGTTAGACTAGTCCACTTGTATTTGCCATTTCCTTGCCCATCATTCTTGTCCTCCCAGACATCAAAAGAAATCCCTAGAGATCTGATGTGTTCAACGGTTTTCTTTAAGTGGATTCCCCTCTCTTGACCCCTAACCCTATCCAGTTCAATCAATTCATCCCAATCTAGGGCAGCATTAATAACATTCTCTAGTAAAATATCAGTTATTCGTAACATTAAATGTAACTCATCCACAACTACATGGTCTAGTTCAATGTTTAAAAGTGGTTCATACTGACATCCATAATTATAGTGGTTTTTCTTGGTTGGATGTATTTTGCATAAGGACTTTAATTCTTTAAGAGTCCTTGACAGGGGTGTTTTATTGTATTCAGAAAAATGAGGGCCAACTTTCCATCTATCATCCTTTGGGACCTTGCACCATGCACAAGAATAATCTGCTGTTGCACATTTCAAGCCCAGCATCAACAAAAGGAATTTGTAGTCCCCACCCAAAAAAAATTCTGTTTTAACAATTTTATCATTGACTTGTAGGAAACCTTGTGAAATTAGATTATTAACTTCATCAAAAACTGATTGAAAAGCACTCTTCAAAACATCATAACTTTCAGATGCATCAACAATGGCAATGGTCCTATTACCCTTGGCTGACATGACATCCTCTCCTGATTGGAGAATTGAAAATGATAAGATAATGTAGTTGCTGTTCCTGGTGATTCTTGCACCATCACCATTCACTTTCACTTTAATTTTGTCATTAGTTAGTGAAAAATTTTCAGTATTTTGAAGAAAGTCAGAAACATGTGTTTTAAAGAGTTGTTCAACAGAGTATACTGCAGATCCATGATAAGGAGCAGGAAGAGTAGTTAGATGACACAGATCATTCAAGTTTGATCTACATTGCTTGATCAAATATGATTTAGGTAGACCATCACAGATATAAGAGAATTCATGGTAAAATTTATCACCAACACAAAATTTATCCATCAAAAACAAAACATTTTCAACTCTTTCTTTTTCCTCTGGAGAAAGATTTTCATAGGAATTATTCCCAGAAAGTTCATTATCAACATATTGAGAATGACCAGTAGATGTTTGAATTCTTTGTGTGTGTCCTGTTGTTTTGTCCTTTATTACTATAGCCTCAACATCTATACCATAGGCTTTTGAAAACCACAATGCAGACTGTGCACGATTTAGAAAGTTTTTAATTGTTCTATTTTTATTCTTAGATGCAGCCAGGGTTTTCCCCTTGTATTCGTTTTGATTTTCTATGGTTGAAATGTATTTAATCAATTCTTCATTCGATTCTTGTAGCTGCTCAATTGTGTGATCTCTCTTTTGAATTTCTTTGACTAACAAGTCATACAGAGTTTGTTTCTCTTTTTCTAAGTCTTTGTACTTCTTCCTCCATTCCTCTACCTGATTTTCCAACATGCTAATCTCATCATTCCACTGATTTACAGATTTGATCTCGAACTCTTTCACATGATAGGTCTTACTTTTCTTGTCTAACTCTGATCTTGCTCTACCGTTCGTCTGCCTGTACAACTGAATCACTTTTCCTACAATCTTTCGAATTCTTTCATCTACTTGACTTCTTATCTCCTCATCATCAACAAATACAAACGCATTACCTGGAATACTCCACTCGAGAAGGTTTATAAACTTGACAGATCCATTGTTTTCGACATCGTTTACAAATTCGTGCCAGAACTTTAGAAGAGGAAAAGGAATTTTAACGGCAAAAATAGCTTGATCGCTTTCTCGTTTATTGAGATAATGAAATTCTCCACTACACAATTCAACATTTGAAAGATCTTTCTTCAAACGGAGCGAATGATAACGTGTAAACACATCTGACATTTTGACATCAGCTGATTTTCCCGCGAAAGCAGCTCAAACTTTTCATCTGATTTTCGCGCGAAAACTCATAAGCTTTTTCAGACCTCCTCGAAATAAAAAGTAGCTAAAAGCCTGGGAATAGCTGAAAAACTAAATGATGGGATCCCTTTAGAGAAAATGGCTGCACGAAAACAAATTAAAAATTTGTCTGAAATCCTGAAAATGTCACGTTTTAAAGCGACGATTTCGCGCGACAAGATAGAATTCAATCAAGAAGTTGGAAATCTAGCAGTGTTGTCGTTTTTGGTGAGAAATGGAAGAAGAAAAACAACTTGTTTTGCTGTTATTTTCACTTCAAGTTTATTCTTCACTTGATAAACTCCAGAACTGGATATGGGCAAAATTTATTCTTCATTCAGAAATATTTCTACAGAGGGTGAAATTCATAGGAAAACCACAAAAAGCATCGATCGGCCAAAGCTGTCCTATATTTCTAACGGTCAAACATTCAAAAAAAGATGGAAACGGTAAGACTACAATTAATTGCTTCAAAAATTGATTAAAATTGTAGGCACTGAGGATGAAAAAAATATTGGATATGGGCAAAGTGAAAATATTTTGGGTGATAAATTTTAGGAGAAAAAATCGTCAGATTTACGAAGGTTTCTGATAAAATTTTAGTTCACTTTTGTTCACTTTTACGCGCGCCAGTGCGCATGCTCGGCAGCCATGTTGTATGGAATTTTTCGCCATGGGTAAAAGCTGGCTTTTTCGGTTGTGAGAGCATTAAGGAGGAACTAAATAGACATGCCGGATAAGTAACAAAGTTTGTAACAAAACAGCACTGGGAGATCTTTGCATTGGTGTGACGCCAAGATTATGCGCTGAAATAGTAAATGTGCGTTAATCTTGTTACAGATTTTTAGCAAGATTAACTGCATGGTTAGACTTTTTATGTATGATAGTGGCGATTCCCCAGTCATAGAAAAAAGAACGTTTCTTTTACTTTTTTGGCATCGTCAAAGAACTATCATCGTGAACACTGTTCATGACAGCATGCAAGAGCGGAACAGGTGAGAAATGTCTGTGATCAGCAAGAGTGGAGAGGATGTAAATAGCTATCTCGGCTAAAAATGATTTCTCGCCAAACAGGGACAATAAATGACATATCAGCAGAGCTTTATAGACGATGAAGATGTTAAACTAGACAAAGAATAGTTAAAATTTAAATTTAATGTTTTGTTTGACCTGTCAATAGTAGTGCGGGATTTAATTTTAAGTGTGGCTGAATCGCAGAATAATCAATGGCCCTTGTTTTACATCAGGTACTTGAGTTGAAACGCAGTTACAAAACCCGGTGCACTGCAGCCTTTCAAAAATATTTTGTGATTTATAAAAAAATTAAGTGTTGATCAAATTTTTAAGATTTTAAAAATAAATATTCATACAATATGTATACAGTTCAAAAGAGCACAGTAATATATACACACAATAATCAGCACTGGCTATTACAAAGATAATAATACTTACTTAGCTTGCAATTGTGAGCGGCGAAAAACAATCCTGAACTGCATTTTAAGTTTGATATGGATTTATTTTCTTGTTCTACGCTTTGAGCTCCACGGCACTACACGCGGAGAATGAATCAGAAATCGACATTCCCGCAACAAAGTGTGACAAATGCGAGTCGACATTTCGTATATCTAATTACAAAACATGTCTAAAAACACAATTTAGATTCAGTAAAAACTTCGCAAGTTTTTTTTTAATTACTTTTACAAATTTCTCCAAATTGATAATACATAAGAATCATAAGTCTATTTTCACATTTTAATTTTAATGTGATATAATTGTATAGCACTACAGTTTAACATTTAAAAAACTCATAATTACAATTTGATCTTTAGTTAAAAAGACTCGTAGTTTTTTTTAGGTCTAACGACACTTTTCCAATTAAGGTATTTGGAGACAGTTTCTCAAAAGGCCTACCGACCTAAGAAAACAACGGCAAAAGCCATCTTGCGTTTCTTATTTCTTAACAATATTTTGATACACAGTTGCTTAATAGTTCTGGAGGATATCTTGAGACTTTTGTGGCGATCAGTATTGATTTATGCAAATTATGAGGAAATCCTGGAAAACAGTTTTTTTTAATTTATTTTCAAAAATTTGCTATAGAATCATGTCAAAATTCAGAAGTGTAATATTCAACATACTCCCTAACTGCAAAGTGATTTTAAAGAAATTTCAATTGAGAAATTTGAAGTTATGAAGCCGTTAACTTTGAAAACGATTTTTGGTTATAATTAGCAATCACTTCAATGAAAATGATATTTGCCGTCACAGATTTTTTTAATGATCACCGATTTCAGGTCAGAAATTGTTTAAGATATGCTTAAGCCAGTTCTCTATACGATTTGGCAATAATCGCGTTTTTCACGAAGATAGGGGCTATAGATAAGAAGTATGTTTTTACCACATAACGCGGAACAATACCCAATCTGATTCAGAACCACTTTTCACAAAATTGACTCCAACAATTTTTCTAAAAATTTCTGCATAAAATATTGAATCCATTGCGGTACAAATGTGCTAGGTTTTATTATTCTAGATACTCTAGGACGCGCAAAGAAAAATTAACAAAATTGGTTAATTTTTGTTGAATTCTTCATGTCACAAATGACGCGAAAAGCGTACAAATGTTTTGAATCTGTCCTATTGTAGTGTATAACAATAGTGGAATTCAAGTATTAAGTCTCCTGTGTCACGGATTCTCGTCACGCCAATTCTTCACGAAGAAATGTTTTATATATCAACTCTTCATTTTTTTATTTATTACTGGGCTACCTGTACCACAGGTACCCAGTCTAAAGTTCGGATTGTTTTTTTTTTTTTTCCTGTCGCCTCGCGAAATGGCCAAAGTTGCGCAATCGACCACGTGTATTGACCAATCAGATGTATTAGAAAGATATGAAGCAACCTAGTGTTAAAATGAGCCGCCATTATGAATTGCTCGGTGAAGCAGAAATACAGCCATAAAAAAGAAAGTAACAAGACTTATATCGTTAGCTACAACTTCTTTTCGTGAGGAAGGCGTAACAGCTGCAAAAAAACAAAGAGATTGCTAAGTTTTTTCATTGAAAATCACATGTAGGATATTCGCGAAAATCAGTCGGCCGTTCCGATCAAAGACGTACTTAGAGAATTGACCGAATGACATGACAGCGAAAACTATCAACTTTTGGTGTACAAATCAACAAAACAGTTGCTTAATATTCAGCTTGGTTGAAACTTGATGAGTTTTTCAGGATAATGTCATCGAACATTTTGCTATTTGTGCTGTTTTGAACAAGTTTGGTGTGACGTACCGACTGCACTCAAGATTGTTTACTTCGGAACTGCCAAGCTACATTTGTGGTTAAAATACCATTCCAGACTGTTTGTTCTCCTCTTGATTATTTTAGATGCACAAAAGATATGATTCGAAGGAAGAAATTAATATTTGTGTGATTGTTTATGTATTTATAATTTCAAAAGCCAAATTTCAAAGACACAATTACAGGACAATAGCGCCGCCAGAACGATCGTGTTTCCCCAGTTAACAGAACAATAAAGCTAAATAATGGAAATATTTCAAGAAGAAAGTTAAAATTACGCACAAAGTTTAATGGAAGATTCTACAATTATTTGTAAGTAAAGTATTAAATTTTGTTCTCACTAAGTAGTTGAAATTGTTTGTAAATTCCGTGTTTGTAGAAATCATTGCAAAATAAATTGAGTTGTAATTGAACCTTGTTTTTTTTTGTGCTGATCTTCGTACGTTATATTGCCTTTTGTACAAAATAACCTAATGTAATGGGGATGGTATAATGTATATAGTAATTTTCCCGAATTTCTGTAATAAATTACGAATTTTTTGGTGCTCGAGAGGGACAAATAGACAAAGTGAAACAGAGCCCACTCATGGAAATGGATGCTTTTGAAAATGATTTTAATTTTGATATTGTAAGAATCTTTAAACGTTTTGCTAAAGTTTGAAGATTGTTATTCAAATAGTGCAATATTCCATATCTAATACAATATGACACTTCACAATTGATGTGGAAACAAATGTTGGTTTTTGCATCTTGCTTAAGGGTTATACTATCAAAATTTAAAATGTCAGTAAAGGTGTCCCATATCTTCAGTGCTCATCTATACAGGTTTTCAAATGTTTCTATAATGACTGTTTTGGGGTTTACTTGGTCATAATGTTGAAAATACTCATTTTCGAAACCATGATCGAAGTTTTGGTATAAGGAGCTTGTCAAAAATTAGCAGGGGGGGGGGGGATATGGTGAACCTACAAGAGCAGTGGCAGTAAAATTTTTTAACCCTCTCGTTGTGGTTAGGTTAAAATAATAACCCTGTCCTCCATCTTACAGCTTATTTTTTCTTGAACCTCCCATTTTGGTGTCTCAAAAAATTAACACCCTTACTATGTTTCCACCCCCTCCCCCCTTGCTAATTTCTGACTGAGTCCCTAATTTATATGCTGTATTGTAAAATGTATCATAATTATTGAGAAAGACATTACACTTGTAACAAAGATGTTTTATCTGGCCTATACCAACTGACTACCCCAGGTAACCACTGACAACACCAGGTAGCCCAGTAATCCTGGATTCCAGGGTCTAGTTTAATATTGATTTGACATACATTTTACAAACCACTTTATTTCGGAGTAAAGTGCATTGTCCAGTTTATCGATTACCGTTAGAGCCTAGCCTACTTCTATGACATTAGTTAATAAAAGACAATCGTTCAAATTACCCTTGAGCAATCCGATTGTTAAAATCTGTGGTGTTAAGTTGTCTCAAATCGTGAGTGGGCTCCATTATATCCTTGGTCTAGTTTAACCATGCAAGAGGTGAATCGATAGGTTATTGGATGCTCTTTTCAGCGCAATCATGTTCTAAATATACAACATTTGCAAGACTAAAACAAATAAAACAACCATAACCGCTTTGGAAGGTAGATTCTCGTAAAATGATCTTGATATCTTTGACAACACAGGAGTAAAAGGAACAGCTTCTCGAAGACACACGCCAGGAAAACATAGAAATCATGGAATCTACGATACGTCAAATTCCGCAAAGCTCGAGGCTTTTATCGATATACCCAACGGTATCATGCACGCCATAAAAAGGCATCGTAAATTTACAATCTTAGCTGAAAAAGCTTGAAAAGCAAGGCTCTAAAGTTTGCATTGATAGCGCTTCGTTGTGACAAATCGCGCCCGCAAACTTGGTCAGCGTCCACAGAATTCCGTGATGATATAGAATCGTGTCTCTATAATAATAATAATAATAATAATAATTGCTTACGTTAATCGCGCAAAGCTGTAAAAGCAGCATAGCAAAATTCAAATAAAAATGTCCATAATAATAATAATAATAATGATAATAATAATTTTTTTTTTTTTTTTTTTTTTTTTTTTTTTTTTTTTTTTTTTTTTTTTTATAAAATTAATAATAATAATCCTTTATTACAATTCATCTTCAAAAAAAAAAATATATATATGGTTAAAAATTATATAATATTTACAAAATGATAAAAAAACATGAAATTGATATAGTTCATTAATTTAAATGTTCTGCATATTGTTTGTTCATAACTATATACATTTTATATAATTTATATACATTTTATAAAATTATAATTTAAGAAAATTCTAAAAAATATTATAGGTAAACAAATAAAATTCAGGTAAAAAAAAATAATAATAATAATAAAAATAATAATAAATTAATTCAAATGGCTTTCTGCAGCTTGTATCGCAAAGTCTGAGTTTTGAACGTCATTTGTAATTCTTCTGGTAGTTCGTGAACCTCGAATGCAGATAAGTGAAGATCGTAACAATGAGAAGCAAATCTTTGCTCTGATCCATGCGATAGTAGTGTGGTATTCTTCTCCTTTCTTGACAGATATCAGATGAGCTAAACGGCTGTGATAGGTCTTACATTCTTGGCTCATTCCTCCTGTACTGGTAAAAATAAGGGGAGTGAATGTGCCGTGTTCAATTTCATTTACTCTCTCAGCATATTTCCGTTTTTTCTCTTCTTCATGCATTTCGTAGATCTTTGAGAGTTCAAGGTCCTTGTAGCTTTCAGCATTAGGGTAGCATACTCTGACGTCAAAAAACGCGGAGCGTTGTTTCTCCCAAAACCCTCTAGCGTGTATGTCGAGTCTTGCATTTGGGGCCTTGTTCGCAGCTTTACTCAGATCCTCATTGGTGATGTCCTGTAGGATAGGCTCTACTTCTACGTCATTACAGACTGACCTTAACAATTCGGCCTCTAGATTGCGAAGTTCGTCGTGGCGTTGTATGATGAATCCACCACGGCGGCACACCATGGCATGTTCCACAGAGAAGTCATCGCCGCAAACACATTTCGAAGGGATATCATTTAGTGGCCAATTGTATCGTAGTCGAAGGGCATCTCTAAATTCTCGCTTGCTGAGATCGAAGCCCATATTCTTCAGTGGTAAAACAGTGAGCCAGGTCGATGCTCCTTTTTCAGCAGCTAAATCAAGCACTCTTATCGTTTCATTTGGAAGATTTGCTTTCACATCACGCAGCTTATCTTTGGTGGCATGTTCTCTGTCGGATCTAGCTTTGTTCTTGGCTATCTTTATTTCGTTCTCGTCTGGAAGTAAATGTGACTGGGATATTATCTTCTCAACCAATGGAGCCGTTACTGTGACTGATGATGAGTGCTCTAGGCTGGCCTCATTACATGGGTTGGTAAAACCAAGACCTCCATGACGTGGTGGTAATAATAATAATAATAATAATAATAATAATAATAATAATAATAATAATAATAATAATAACAATAATAATAATAATAATAATAATAATAATAATAATAATAATAATAATAATAATAATAATAATAATAATAATAAGTAGTAAAGTTTTAGGAGAAATGCAGAAGACGGTATTGATGGACAGCGAATCAATAATTAGAAAAGTTGTATCAGGATTATTTCAAAGTCAAGATTAACATTCTTAGAATATGAATATGTTGAAAACTATTGTAACAAAGGCTAGCAAAATTGTTGGTAGTCTTTCTTTATAGGCTAGATCATATGATTGTAGCTATCTTCTTCAAAATAATAATAATAATGTTAATAAACTAAAAATAATAACCGCATAAAATTCAACTTTGAATTTTTGCTGAAAATGATGAAAGTGATGCTCCACGGACCGAGGAAACTATTGTTATTTATACAAAGTTTAAAAAAAAAATAACTAAAAAAAATAAAAAGATAAATAATAATGAAAACAATAGGTATTTACCATATTTCTCTCGTACAGCAGTATTTGCGAGGAAGCTAGCACATCATCGCTCAAGCCGTGCTTAAGGCTTAAACAGTCTTCCCGACTCAACTGATTCGAAGATGATTTCAGTGACGTCATCACAGGCGGACCAGGCCAGGCCAATTCCCTGTGGCTAATTAATCGAAGGGTCGCGAGATCGAGCCCCATAGAAATCATATTTTTAGTCTATTTCTTTCTTTTCTTCTTCTTCTTTAGATAAAAAAATTCCCTGTGCTGTAAATAACTTTTTTCTGAAAACAAAACATTTTTTAAACATGTTTTTATATTTTTATCCCCCACGGAATAAAAAATAACAAGGCAGGAGAGCTCCATGGCTGCGATAGACAACTGCCTCTGACCGTCAAGCTCTAAATAAATGCTTTTCTATTTCTCCAATCGACACTATGCTCGGTCTATTTATCGATCAATAGCCATTCTTACTTGTGCTAAAAGTTCAACCTCAGGCAAAAAATATTTTTCGAGATATTTTGGTGAAAACATCAAAGTTATCCAACCTACCAACGTACGGTACTTGCTCCGCGGACACCAACGAAAATGCCTCGCTTTCGTGTGTCCATATTTGATCCCGAGCCGGGAGGTCAACAATGAAACATGAAACATTATATCAACGGAAATTTTGATTATTTTCTGGTAAGTAATTGTTGTAAAGTGCAATTTATTGAAAGCTTGTTTATTGAGCTTCTATGCTGATGTAGTTTTTGTGCCATTTTTGTTGATTTTGGAGTATTTTTTTGCCGTTGAAGAAGGGGTAGTGTGTATAGTAGTTTCCTGCCTTCTAGTAATATATGTAATAAAGGGAAAAAATACAAAACATGAATGAAAAAAATCCATTTATTGAAAAATAAAAAGTAAAAATAGTAAGACAAATATGGTTTAAAAATCAAGTGATAAGAAAATAATTTTTTTTTTTTTTTTTCAAGTCTCCCAGCGTGGGATTCGAACTCACATACTTCCAATGAACCGCCATTTTGAAAAGAAGACAAGTAGATTGCTTGGGCTGCCTGTGATCGTATAGTTCGTTATACCATGATTCGATAGGAATATTAAAATAGCTGCGTTACGCAGTGGAGCAGATATTTGTTTTCTGCACGTTTCTAAAGGAATTTGTCCTTAGTAGTTGAGTACAATAGTGTTGTATTGTGTTTAGTCATGCAGTTAGTGAATAAAGTATAAATATACGATGGACGAGAAGGGTCACTTCAAACTTCAATGTTTAAACTTCAATGTTCAAACTTCAATGTTCAAACTTCAATGTTCAAACTTCAATGTTCAAACTTCAATGTTCAAACTTCAATGTTCAAACTTCAATGTTCAAACTTCAATGTTCAAACTTCAATGTTCAAACTTCAATGTTCAAACTTCAATGTTCAAACTTCAATGTTTATTCGATACTAAGAATTTTCTATGTACTAAGAAAGAATTGATTTATCATCAATAGCTGTTCTTTAGCCAGCTTGTTTATGTGAATATTTTATGAATCATTTGCTGATTTGGAACGTTTTAGCTTCGTTGAGTTCATTGTCGCGACCATTCTTGAATCTGCTCGGCCGAGGTGCTCTCGAGGTTCTAGAATGCTGTCGTGACCTGTTTCCTTCTCCCTTCCCATGTCGGAATTTTTTGTGATTGCGAAATACATAATTTACATGCACGGAATTTCGAAAACGTTAAAAAAAATCATTTTTATTGTAACTCAAAACTGGCAGAGGAAAATGAAAATACTTGATATTTGTCAGCAAAGTATCGTAAAAGTAGTTGAAACTTTTATTGTTTTCCATCTCAACTACGGATATTAGAAAAAGGTGGACTTTTTCCAGTTTATTTCACAAAGACTGGTTTCAAGGATGAGGCTGTTTTTTTGAGTTTTTAAATGCTACAATCACTGAAAATGTGAATGGCGGAATGGTACACGCATTATTGAAGATTGAACATTGAACATTGAACATTGAACATTGAACATTGAACATTGAACATTGAACATTGAACATTGAACATTGAAGTTTGAACATTGAACATTGAGGTATGAACATTGAGGTTTGATGTATTTTGTGCGAGAAAGACTGACGGAAAAGCTTAACGTAACTCATATTCGGTACGTCTTCAATCAAATATATTTTGATTTTTTGGCTTACCATTCAATTTAAGTATGGGTCGATATGGAATTTTCCTGAATTTACTATGATGATACAAATTTGTAAGTTTGAACATTGAAGTTTGAACATTGAAGTTTGAACATTGAAGTTTGAACATTGAAGTTTGAACATTGAAGTTTGAAATGACCCTTGTCGTCCATCGTATAAATAGTAGAACGTTAACCGAGTTCGTCCTTCGGGTCTCGTAAGCGACTCACCGACACTCGTCTAAGTATTTTTTGTTGCTAACTTGTCGTTATTCGTACACGTTACAACATCATGACGGACGGAATGTCTGCAAGTGGAGATGCGTCAGGTTCTCATTCCAGTCAACAAACCATTGTCGCTCTTATGAGTAATTTCTCATCGATGATAGACTCGAAATTTGAAGAGTTTGGGAAGCAATTATTAGAGCAGAGTGGATCTAAAGTCGAGGAGGCGGTTAAGAAAGTAAAACGAGACTCGTATGTGTGCAAGAAAAAAGGAAATCAACAGCAACTTGATTTTTCATTGAACGTTTTGGAAAAACTCGAAGACGCCGCCGACCTATTGGCTTCAAATGCAATCGAAGAGGAAGATGATGGAAGGAGCAGAACTCGTACAGAAGAGAGTTAAAGCCATCAAAATAGCAGATAAAAGCGATTATGGCTGGGCCACCGTAAACGAATATTTGTCGGACGACCTAGCGTCCGATACGGATGACGAAAAACGAATTTACCGGTCCGAAAGAAGAGCAGAGAAAAAGTACAGAGACAAGCAAAAGCAGAAGATGAGGAATTTTTCGAGGTCAAAACAGTACGTGGCATCACCAGTTCAGCCTCAACGTGGTTCCCAAAGTTTGGGCGTGGGCCGTAAGCTTGGTCCTTGCTTCAAGATAAGTACTTTTTCTTTTTTCGTTAACTTGCTTTGTACACATCGGGCTTGTATTAACAGTCGCTTATACGATCCAATACAATATTGAAAATGTCTTATGTTGTCTTTGTTTTCAATTCCGGTGAATAGTGCAGAATATTAAAATAGCTGCGTTACGCAGTGGAGCAGTTATTTGTTTTCTGCACGTTTCTAAAGGAATTTGTCCTTAGTAGTTGAGTACAATAGTGTTGTATTGTGTTTAGTCATGCAGTTAGTGAATAAAGTATAAATAGTAGAACGTTAACCGAGTTCGTCCTTCGGGTCTCGTAAGCGACTCACCGACACTCGTCTAAGTATTTTTTATTTATTCTTATTTTTTTATTTATTTAGTTTTTCTTTTATTGTATTTATTTATTTTTTATTTTATGATTACTTTGTTCTACGACAGATTGATGATTTTTCCGTATTACTGTTTCAGTGCGGAGAATTTGGTCATCTAAGTAATAGCTGTACCAAGGATACTGCTTCAGCATCAACGTCGAAGGCGGCACCCAAATGACTAGCAGAAAACGACGAAGTTGAGTACAGTAATTATTCTTTGTTAGATTATTTACGCGTTGGTGAATTTGACGCTAATTTAAGTTACGGCAGAGTGAAAGGTCGTATAAAACAATGTGCAAGCTTTTGGCGCAATACATTGTGTGTCCCGGATTTCGTTATGTCAATTATTGAGAATGGGTATCGCCTGCCTTTTAGTAATTATCCACCACGCTGTTTTATGCGTAATAATGTATCGGCCTTGAGGCATAAGCAATTTGTTGCAGATGCAATCTCTGAGTTACTTTCTCACGAATGTATAATTGAGCACGATTGTGCACCCTATTGTGTTAACCCGCTCACAGTTGCGGAAGGAAAGAAATTACGCTTGGTTATTGATCTTAGGCACGTAAACGAGTATTTAGTTAAAGTGCCTATCACCCCTCAGAGTGGACCAATTTAGTAAAATTGTAGACATCGAGAGCTTTCAAATGATATAAATAATAAGTGATTTGGATAAAAGCAGGCCGAGATATTTAAGGTTTAAAAGCTGTATTTTGGGTTTCCTGTGTTATTTTGACAGATGCAAAACTAGGTCGAGTGATGTCATACTGTACCTGGGCACATGCGCAATGGTTTACATATCTGACGTCATTTGTCTGGCTTGTCACGTCCAGTCATTCAATACACAGAAAACACGCGAATGACTTACTAGAGTTATTTATATACAAGATTGAAATCGACACCAGAAATAATATACTTGATATGGTACGCTCTTGTTGCGTGGGAAATTGTTTAAATAAGCAGAGCTCTAGAAATTCGGATACGTTTTTTTACAAAATCCCTTATGAAGATGACGATCGAGAAGTTGCGAAAGAACGTAGGAAGAAGTGGATAGACTTCGTAGCGGCTTCGAAAGCAATGTCATCTTGGCAGCCCTCGAAGTCTTCCCGTATATGCAGCAATCACTTCACTGAGGATGATTTTCAAAGAAGATTTAGCTACGAAGATACGTTTGGTGTGAAAAGGCTGAAATGCGACATTATCGGCGTAACAGTTTTTCCAACTGTTCTCGTGAGCAGTCCACAATCGGCTACCACCTCGTTGTCAACGGACAGTAGAAGACAGGTAAGATCATGATCTTGATTTTGTTCGAATATTGCGTTTAAGACACAAGTCTTAACATCTTTTATTTTCTCATTTTAGAGAGTTCAGGATATTGTAGAGGGACGTGGAGAATCATCAAACATGATCGAATGCGACCCAATTCTTCCCTCGACGTCGACGTCGACGTTCGGCAGTGACTTGACTAGCGGAGCAGTTTCTCAGCCAAAAACTCAAGTTAGTATAATGTAAAATATACATAACACGAATTAAGCTATTTGACATTTGTTTCACCCGCATTAGCTCCAGCTCAAACACGTGTTGTTCAAGATGGGAATGATGTGAAATCTTTATGTGATTAAAACTAAATCAGGTACCAAAACGAACTAAGTTGGGCAAATAGATTTTGACGCTAATATTGATGGTTGTTTTAGGATTCTTTGGTGCAGACTGACGTCGTTGACTGCTTGGAATGCCGAAACCTGAAAGAAACCGTTCGCGATTTACGCAACACACTAGTAGATTTACAAGGGCGTGAAGCTCATCTACGAGAGGCCATAAAGGTGTTTGAAAAAAGTTGTACCGATGCCAAAGCAATCGAGAAAAAACTTCGACAAGACGTAAAGGCATTGGAAGAAGGTATAACTTTCCTGGTTTTATAGCCTGGAATTTGACTACGAAAATATCATGGGAATTATTTATTAAGGATTTAGTTTTATAAAAGCCAAAGCCACATTGATCTTGGTCACTAAACAATTTATTACTACACAGGAAGAAAATTGTGATTCCCAGAATGTTTTTTTGTTTTGTTTTTTTGTTTTTTTGTAGCACTTTCCCCAACAATAACCCAAAATAAACCCATTTTGGTAATCCCAATTTTGAACCCAATGTTGGATTTTGTAGCATTTTCCCAACCAAAACCCAAAATAAACCCATTTTGGGAATCACGATTTATTTCCTGTGTTATGTGTGAGACTTGTTCACAAATATAACCAACATATAACTAACCACATAATAAATCCTCTATAATATAGATTAGATATTAGATAAATATATATATTAGTATATGTTCTTGTAATTACATATAATAATTATTTATTTGCTTGTTTAGCATTGCAGAACCAACCCGGCAGTTCACAGATGCCAGAAGCAATGGAACATGACAGTGACAATGATAATGATATATCAATGGAAAACTTACTTGATGATAGTTTCATAAGTGAGGTGGAACCAGGGGCAGAAACTGGTAGTGAATTCATTCCTACTCCACATAAACTCATTGTGGACAGCAGTTCAGCAAGTGAAGAGGAAGATGATCACCAGACCAAAGTGTGAGTCTAGTTACAGAGACATATAGTCCGGGCTATTAGATATGTTTTTTTTTGTTTTGTTGTGCATATCCTAACTTACTGGTTAATTATTTATGAATAGGAACTGAAACTGTGGGTTTGCATTGCCACTTCTATAGTCGTGCAGGCATTAATCATACTATACAGCCACTCTTGTACTAGTTGTCAAGTCGAAAGACAATTTAGTCAATAGGAAAGTCATTCTCATGATTTTAAATTTTTTAAAGAAATGATAACTCAAAATGTACAAAATAGCATTTCATGTAACTATATATATATAATAATTAAAATTACGCACATCTTTGTATTTGTTTTAGAAAAAATCTAAATATGCAAATGATATTGTTATTTGCTAAATCATTATTTCAATTGGACAGCCTTTGCAAGAATGCTTCTATAACATCTTATTGATTTATCTTATCTTCCACAGAAAGTTAGTGTTGTGAAAAGGGACTGAAAATGTTCTCATCACTGTTTTGTCTTCAAATCATTGAGTGATGTAAAATCATCTTATTTGATTCTCAGGGGCAGCCAAGATACCAACATACGAACAGAGCCAAAGTACATTGTTTTTTTAACTCAATTGCTGTTACTATTTAAGTTCTGCCCTGTTTGCAAGCACGACAACCCACTTATTGAAGCAGAGCAACTTGGGACAAACATTACAATCAAGACATCATGTTCTAATCCCAAGTGTCCAAAGAAAGACAACTGCTGGAGCAGTCAGCCCATCATGCCAGGGACCAAAATGCCAGCTGGCAACTTCCTTCTGTGCTTTGGAATATTAGTAGCTGGTGCTTCAGCCAGTAAAGTGCTTCATATGTTCTCACATATGGGTCTGTGTTGTTTTACATTGAAAACATTCTTCGAGCATCAAAAGGTAAGCTAATTTTGAATCATCTATCCGACTTCCTACACCTGTCCTAGAAAGTATGTAGTTGTGATCATTTCATCATAATCTGTTATTGTTTGATCATTTTCCTTCACATATCTTCTAAAATATATTTACCATCAAAATTCATGGTATCACTGACAATAAACCCCGCATTGATGTTTTCATTTTGAAGCTGATCAATGTTCAGAAAATACCTTGTGATGTCAAATATTGTATATTCTGTTCCACGGCAATTCATGCAATTGTACTTTCCAGGACAGCGTGTCTAGTAATTATTTCCAATAACAACCTTTTTTTGTATATAGAGCAAATTGTTCCCAGGCATATACATTCACTGGAAAAATTACCAGAAGGCCCTCCTTAAGCAGCTCTCAAAAAAGACAGAACCTCTCATTCTTGGTGGGGATGCCAGACATGACAGTATGGGCCATAGTGCCAAGTATGGGGCATATACTGTGTTCTGTTGCTGCTCACCTGCTATCATTCACTTTGCTCTTGTTCAGGTATGTATTTACAAATTTTTCTTTAGCTGTCTGGCCTTCAATTTGTGAAAAAAATGATCATATACTGCAGTATCAATAATTAAGTAGTGAATGGAATTTATCAATACTTTGAAGACCAATAAATTGACAGTGGATGTTTTAGATTCAACTTTGTTCTTATACAGAGTTATGATTTGAAAATATCTTGTTTGTGGATTTCAATGTTTCATCATTACTAATAATAATAATTATTCTTAATTTATTGTACAAATCAAATACAAATATGTTTTTCTTCTTCAACAGAGAAATGAAGCAGGAAGTAGTAATGCCATGGAATATATGGGTTTTCAGCAATGCATGCAATTTTTGTTGAACACTGGTTTAGTTTTGGGTGTGATGATAACTGATAGGCATACACAAATCGCAAAACACATGAGGGAACAACTACCAGATATCAAGCACTACTTTGATTTATGGCACTTGAAAAAAAGTATGAATATAAACTTCACTCTACTTTAAACAAAATACACAATGACATTTTAAATGAGTTGAAAACATTCATCAAACTCAATGTCTTATTTTGACATCAAAATTATTACATGAAAAAAAACTGATTCTTTAAAATCATTTTTATATGTCATTATTTTATGCTATTTTTAAACATGTACTCAATCTCAATCTGACTATTTTTCAAATTTTATTTTTTTTCAAATACTGATTATTGGTGAAACAGGAAGAGCAAGACAGTGTGACAGCTCAAATGACAATTTTTGGTTGAAAAGTTGTTGTTGATTGGCACATTTTAATAAATAGAAAAATCTAATGATTTCATTATAACTCAATAAAGGAAACAGTTGTTTAGACTCTAAATCACTTTTTATTTTTTTTAGAAATCAGCAAAGTATTGACAAAGATAGCCAAACTCAGGGGGTGTGAGTCTTTGAACCCTTGGATCAAGCCATGTGTTAATCACTTTTATTGGAGTGTCACCTCTACTAGTTCAGGGAATGGAAAGCTTATGTGGGCAAAGTTCAAGTCTTTTCTAAGCCACATCGTTGATAAACACAAGAACTTGGATGATCCACTATTCAACAAGTGCCACCATGAGGACATTGAGGACAGACAATGGTTATTACCTAGTAAGTTGACATGTGCAGTGGATACTGCTTTTTTATTCAAAACACATTGATCTTATACCATAAATGATCTAACAAGTATTCTTCACTGTTAGTGTAGAAAATTTGTGAGCAGCCTTTTACCTTACCCATGATGAATTTGTTGTCTACAGCTATCAATTTAGTGGATATACCCCATAGAGTATGATTTTTTATGGTAAATGGTTGTTTGTTTTTACTCGGTTTTACTAGGCTCAAAAGGAACATTTTTGCTTATAGAAAGGAAATCATCTACATTCACCTTGTGTAATATCTGAACATTATATTTCATACTAGACTCTGTGGTGTATCAGAAAGTGACAACAGCACTGACTAAACCATCTCTTGTAAGTGGGATCCAGCAGGCATCACCAATTTCACAGACAAGCTGTTTGGAGGGATTTCACTCAGTAGTGAATCACTTAGCTCCTAAAATGATAGCATTTTCACACAGTGGAATGCTAATTCGGTATGTGTTTATTGTTTTTCGGTATTGTGATTATTGTTTTGTTGACTAATTATCAGAAAATACAATTTTCTTCCTCACGATGGTAAGATCTCAATAATCCATGTTGCATTAATGCCAGGCAATATTGTAGCCACTTAAAATCAAAATTACTCCAATCAAACTCCATAATAACAACTTTGTAATGAATTTACAGACATATTCTGGCTACTATCCATTTTAATTTCAACCTTCAAAGAGATGACAAAGTAAATGAAGATGGCACTACACAAGTCCATATTGTGTACCCAAAATTTAAGAATGGAGAGGCAACTGTGAGAAATGTAAAAGTGAAACAAAATTTTGGTAAGGAAAATTGAATTGTGCTAGATAATTTGCATATCTAAGAACATAATTGACAAAAATGTATGTACATGTCATGAATTACATGTTCCTTGAATATATACTGTCAGTATAGATGTGTCCTCAAGTTTACTTATAAACACCTTTGATAAATCATTGATATGTATATCACCACATAACTGTCAAAATAATCACGTTTTGGAAGAGTCAAGCAGTCTTCAAAATGTTGAATAAACTGTAATATAGCACAATGGAATATTCATAATCTTCTACAAAACTACTTGGAGAATTTAATTTTTGTTTTTGTTTTTGAATTGCAGATTATGTTGAAGAAATTTATCAGACATGTGTAGAGGCAATTATGAACAAGGACCTCAAAGATGCTGCAGATGAGCTGGAAATGATGACACCAGATCCAATGAATACAATGTTGGAAAAGCAAAACCGCAATGAAGCAATAGAGAAAAGAACTGCTAGAAAACAATTACTAGTGGAGGATGTTCCTGCAACAACAGATGGTACTTGATTTTTTTACAATATTGTTATCATTAATGCTGTGTATTGACATTCTCAAGATTAATTACTTTATTTAGAAGTAGTGTTACAAAACACTTATTTCTGGACTGAAGGAATTATTCACTCTCAAAATGACTTTAGCCAGCTTGAAAAATGTAAATATTGTATGTATGTGTGCATCTGTTTCAAGAAACATAGTTGGAGAGAAAAACTGAATACCAATGTAGATTTCATAGATGAAGTGAGTGTGGGATTAAAATAATGGTTGGAAATAAAAATACATATATTGCATAACTACATGTACATATGATCTAATGAGAGAAAAAAACAATGTTGTGGACCACAGGCTCAACTCTTTATAGTAAAGAGTTTCTATGGTGGATGACATCTTGGTTATGTTCTGTAGATCTTCATTACAAAAACAATACCCATAGTAAAACCATTTTGTCCACTGTAATCAACATTCTCCATCGCATTTTCTCTCAAACATTTTTTTATAGCTGCATGTAAATGACACTCTAAGAGGAAATAAACTCAATGCAAATCCAACCATTTTTTGTAGAAAATGAGATTCTTGCCCAAGAGATTCCACAAGGTCCAGTACCACCAAGATCAAGGGTACCAAGATCAAGGGCACCTCAGCGTCCAAGAGCCAAGCCCACATGCTCAGATTGTGGGTTTCCTATGAAAGGGCACAAGAATGTTTTGACCTGCAAGAGAAATTTACCCCAACCACAGCAAAAGTGACATTATCAACGCAGTACTAAAATTGGATCATCTATTAGACATTTGACTTTTATATGCAATAGCCAGTTTTCTTTTCATTTCTTAGAACAATGAAGTAAACTGTCATTTTGCAACATACTTATTCTATTGCAACATAATTGTTATTATTTAATAGTGTAGTCACATGACTGTTATCTAGGTATAGTGCATTGATAAATCTGATATGGGCAGTAAGCTACAATTATTTAGAATCTAAATCCTGGCAATGTTAGGTTTTACTAATATCGAGAGACAACCAAGTGCAACAATGTTAGTTTTATGTATGTTTTATTATGACTTAATAATGTGAATCAATGAGACCAATGCAATGGTTTCAAGAACCTCTAAATACAAACAACATAATGCAGTATAAAATGTAAATATTTCATGTGATTTTATTAACATAGTATTTCAACTATTGGTAAGAGCGATGCTGTGTAAACCAAACATGTCAATAGTCATAAATGTTTATCTGGTATTTATCATACAAGTTGAATTATTATTATATACAAATGTGTCTTGATTGATAACATAATATTATTGGGCTTCTGGATCTTCAAATCCTGTGAAAGCGTCGTCTCCAAACATGGTTCTGATTGCGTGGTATACACAGGCAGGCAAAGGTATTCTTTCCGATCCAAGAAATCCATACACAAGTTGACAAAACTCTCTGTAAGCAACAGCTCTGAGAAATCTGTGGGAATCAAAAATGACATACCATTAATCACAATTAAAAAATGGGAGTTTTTAATAGGGTTGCTCAGATACTACAAAATTTCCAATCACACTAGGATATAAATAAAATAGGAGTGTTCCATAAACAAATGTGTATTCATTATTGATAAAAAGTATAATGTTATTGTTAAATGTTTCTATACAATTGTAGGCACATAAATATTAATGCATAAATCTACTAGACTAACATTACATGGAACAATATAAAATCACTCTTACTAGTGAAATATACAATAAATGTCTCATCACTTACGTCGACTCTTTTCCAGTTTGTGTGTATCTAATCTTTTCCCTGGTTTTGTATTTTGATGCAGACTGTTTCAAAGACCATTTTTCTAGGCAAACGGGCCGGAAACCGGGATGTAGAACAACACACTGTGCTGGTTTTCCTGTTTCCTCCAACACATCAGAACGCTCCAAAGCCTCACAACATTGATCAATCTCCTTGCAACACTTGGCTTCAAACGCGTTCTGCAGCAATCCAACTTTGCAATGTCCACAAGAACACCTATGAAGACAACAGTGTCAGCAACCCTCAAAGTTTTAGTTTTGACGAAATGTTCAATGATCATCTATATTACTTAGATAGTATTGTTTTGGTTTGATTTATTGCACGCGCACGCATTTATCTTACATTGACAAATTGCACTCGGCAAAATCGCACATGAACTTGATAGTTTGCTGTCTAATGTTTTCTCACTCTATATAACAAAAACGAATGTAACTGATACCGAGAACTTTGCTGATGTTGTGTATTATATTTTGTCCGCGCAAGTTTACCATTTCATTGCTTTTTCTAGTCTATTTCTTTGGCACTTTGGGAAATACAAAGATTAAAAACACCTTTTAAAGAAGCTCTTCAAAAGTTCTCAACAGAGTATAATACGCGATACAACATAAAATAAACCCTGTTCATCTGATGCTGTAAATTGGAGTTTGTTTAAGTTCAAACACAAGGGCTATAATTTTCGAAAATCCAGTGATAGAAATGTTATCCAGAGTTAGGACTAACTCTTTGTTTACACGTGCGATTTTATTTCGACGTGCTCGATTAGTTTTTGGCTATATTATTAAAAAAACTCACCATGAACTGGCATCTATCCCTGCCAAACGCTCTTCCAGTTGTTTCTGTAAATCGTCCTCTCTTTGCTTTTTTTCTTTGTATACTTTTAGCCATTCCGGATCTGCTAGAGGTTCGTCTTGATATGGACCAACAGGAACATCGAATTCGGAGGAAATGGCTTCATTTCTGCTGTCTTCATCGCATTCCTCGTAGTCCAACGGAAAATTGAATACGCCAGGAATAAAATTATACTCTGAATCATCAGAAAAACTTGATTCTGACGAAGTTCTTGACATTGTAGATACTGAGAAATATTAACTGCTTGATATCGTACATTATAAACCGCTAGTGTTAGCGTATCTGGCATCTATCAAATACAATCGAAGTTTTGACAGTTCCGTGTGGTACAGTATGACATCACTCGACCCAGATTCCCATTCCCGGCCAGGGCGTGGTCACTTTAAACTTTAAAAATCGATAAAATATTCGCGTTTGCTCCAAATTCAATTCTAACAACGAAAATCGTTTTCCTGCAGTCTCCAGATTACTCCAATTTTTTATTGTTCTAGGGGTGATAGGCACTTTAAGCCTAAATTCAAGTATGAGGATTTACGTTCCCTATCGGAAGTTATTGAGGAGGGGTATTGGTTTTTTACATGGGATCTAAAATCCGGATACCACCATATAGATATTGCTAAAGACCATCAGCAATATTTGGGCTTTTCATGGGAGTTTGAAAACGGCATACGTAGATATTTTTCATTTTCTGTCCTCCCTTTTGGCTTAAGCACAGCTTGCTTCTGTTTTACTAAGCTTTTGCGCCCTTTCGTTAAGAGGTGGCGTTCCCTTGGCCATTTAAGCTTTATTTACCTTGATGACGGTCTTTGTGCGCTACCCGATAAGGTTTCGGCAGAGGCGGCTAGTATCGTACAACGCAAAGAGCTTAAAGATGCGGGTCTAATATGTAATGAGGAAAAATCTCACTGGGCTCCCATGCAAGTTGGGGAGTGGTTGGGGTTTATTATTAATTCCATATCAATGAAGTTCTTTTTGCCTGACAAAAAAGTCGCTAAGCTTAAAGCCCTTTTGCATACTGCTATTTCCGATGGTTATTGCACGTACCGTTTTCTAGCCAAAATTGCCGGGTCTATAATATCGTGCGCCTTAGCTACTGGTCCTGTTTCCAGGCTTCTTACCAGACAGATGTATTTTACCATAGAGACTAGACGCTCGTGGGACTCTGTTGTCCATTGTTCACCTGGCCTTCTAGAAGAGCTCAAGTTTTGGCATCTTAACATCGACTGCTTCAACGGCTACCGCATCAGCTCACCTACCACGTCCTGCACTATTATATTCTCTGATGCAAGTGACTTTGGCTTCGGTGGCTATTCTGAATCGCTAGACTGTTCCGTAGTTAGTGCTATGTGGACACATGAAGATGTTGGAAAGAGCTCTACTTATCGAGAACTGAAAGCAATTTATTACATTTGTCTTGCTTACTTGAGTCAACTACGTCATAAGAAGGTAAAGATTTTTACTGATAATCAAGGTGCAGCCAGAATCGTATCCATCGGCAGTTCCGTTCTTGAGCTTCAGCAAATCGCCTTGGCCATATTTAATCTTTGCCTAACAAACCATATACAGATTGATGCACAATGGATTCCGCGCGAAAATAACATCCAAGCAGATCTATTGAGCCGTTTCATTGATGCAGATGATTGGTCTATCAATCCATCTATCTTCCAGATGCTCAATTCCAAGTGGGGCCCTTTTGACATTGATCGTTTCTCGAGTTATTACAACGCACAACTAGCACATTTTAATTCAAAGTTCTCGTCACCTGGTAGTTCCGGAGTAGACGCCTTCAGTCAAGATTGGTCTTCCGTTAACAATTGGTTATGTCCACCGGTCCATCTGATCATCCTTACCGTGAAGAAATTGCAGGTTTCAAGTGGTCGCGGTACTTTGATCATCCCTGAATGGCCCTCTGGCTTGTTCTGGCCCTATCTCCATTCGTCGGGCCTCAGATTCAAGTCGTACGTGAAAGAATACATAGTGTTGCCTAGGTTGGCTAATTTAATCATCGAGGGACCCGGTCAAAAAGTGATGTACGGGAAAAAGAAGTCCGTTTTCACCGGGTGTCCTTTATTTAATATGTTAGCTCTTCGTTTGGATTTTAGTAATTGTGTATAAGCAACGTCATCACTGATACGTGTTGTTATCTACTTAAAGATTTACCACAACATTTGGTGCATCGTTTTTTGTGTTTGTTTGCCGATATTAATAAAGATTCATCACTTTTTACTCGTGTATTTTTCTGTGGCTTTAGCTTGAACGTATGTATCGTCTATTGTGCGATAGCTTGTATTTTATGACTGTACTACGGCCCACCTTTCGGTGATAGTATGTATATGCCTATGATATGGCGCACCATTTGGTGATAGTATGTATATGCCTATGATATGGCGCACCATTTGGTGATAGTATGTTTATGCCTATGATATGGCGCACCATTTGGTGATAGTATGTATATGCCTATGATATGGCGCACCATTTGGTGATAGTATGTATATGCCTGTATATGGCCCACCTTTTGGCCAATGTTAATGGTCTATTTGTGCATAAACGAATTCTTCAAGTCGTTTTTGCAATAATTATAATTTTTCATGCGATAAGCCATTGCAAGGCCTCACTATTTAGTGATATATGCTAAGACTTGGTGTATTTATTCAGTTTCTTTCAGATGTCCTTAACTCCAGTGTATGGGAAACAGCCGGAATAACTGACGAATCACTTAAAGCTCTTCTACCTAGCCTTCTCAATCTTCAGATGGGCTCAAAGGCCCCCGCTACCATTACTAAATACAAAGCTGGCTGGCTTAAATGGCGCTCCTGGGCTTTTAGTAAACGCGACGTCGGCGTGCTACCGGCAAAACCCCTTCATGTGGCTTTGTTTGTGACTGAGCTGGCTTACGCTCTGCTTCAAAAAGGCTCGGGGTATTCATCGCTGGAGAGTGTGACGTACGGAATAGCATGGATGCATAACTTGTGTGGCCTTGCTTCTCCAGTGAACGACCCCCTAGTCAAAGGAGCCCTCCAAGGAGCAAAACGCATACTCGGAAGACCTATTTGTCCAAAACAACCATTATCCCTCGAATTAGTTAGACAAATTTCATCAGCTCATGTTAATGACAGTTCACTGGCATCCCTGCGTTTTCTATTTGTTCTGCTGGTTGGTTATGCTGGATTTTTCAGAATTGATGAGATACTCAAATTAACAGTAAATAGCTTTAATGTTTACGATAGTCATATGTCAGTATTCGTACCTCAACGAAAAAACGATCGTTTTAGAGAAGGTCACACGTCTTTAATTGCCAGATCAAACAATATAACTTGCCCAGTGGGAATCACCGAGAAGTTGCTTAAGGCATTACCACCTAATTCTAATAAGGGCAGTCCTATAGTAAGACGAATAATCAAGTCTAAATCTACGGAACGTTTTCATGAATCGAACGGGGTTAGTTATTCCACTATAAGGGACGAATTTCGAAAGTTAATATCCCCTTTTGTTAGTGACGTTAGTATCTATGGCACACACAGTATTAGATCGGGTGCCGCATCTAATGAAGGGATTCGCAGTATTGATGCTAGTTTGCTGGATAGGCACGCCGGATGGCGTTGTCCTAGTTCAAAATTTCGTTATATATCTTTTTCTAATGATCAATTGCTCAACGTGTCAAAAAATCTTGGATTGTAATTTATAGCTTTGAATTGTTGAGTTGTTTAAATTGGCTCTTTTACGGGGAAAGAGTGAAGACGTCTTGGCCCCCGTCCAGATTTCCTCTTGAAATAACAAGGGGTTTTTTCTGGCCTCACTGACTCTTCTCAAAATTGTTTTAGTACCCTAGTAATTATTACAAGTCTAGTGTGTGATATAAAATGACATTTATCTTGTGTTAACATGCATTAGTTCGTATAATCTTATAGCTTGTATTAACAGTCGCTTATACGATCCAATACAATATTGAAAATGTCTTATGTTGTCTTTGTTTTCAATTCCGGTGAATAGTGCAGAAGACACTGGTTACACTTCACTAGATGTAGATGCTCCTCACGGCAGCACCCAATCTCATACTCAGAGCCCGCGTTTTTCCTCGCCAGCAGCGGATAACAAGGGCTCTGACATAATCCGATTTTTGTTAACATTTCATTGGTCATTCAATTTTGACAACCACGCAAGCGCAAACAACCGGAAACACAAATAAACTCAAGTTAGATGTTTGCGACCGTTTTTAGCAGTTGAAAATATATAAGATATGATAAAAAATTAAGTCTGTACTTGTGAATCGCTATTTTCTTTACCTTCCTAGAGAATTTCAGCCAATTTGAAGCAATAGTTAGGAAATTATTTAATGTTTCGCCCTTCGTCACACACGGCTGCCAACTGCTGACAGAACTTTCTCTTCTAGCTTGTCGAAAATCACAAATTAACCTAAAATCCCTTCGGATTATGTTTACTCAATAAATAATCATTACAATCTATGAATTTTGTTCCAAAACTTCCACAATATCACTAGGAAAAATCCATTTTCATTGACGATATCGCCGTACGTTGATCGATGCGCCGATCGATGGTGTATATCGATTCCATCAGAATTACAACGGATTTTACTTTTAAATATCAGGTCTGACATAATCTCGATTCCCCATTGGTCGGTTTGTACATTGGCCGTAAAGGCGCATGCGCAGCCGGAAGTCCAAGAAACCTTGGACATTTCAGTGGATTATGCCAGAGTCCTTGTTTCGAGCCGCTGGCCGAAGTAACGAGGACTCAGGGTACGAGATTGGGCAGCACCGCGGTCAAACGTCAGCGCATGCGCGACATTTGCATTTGTAAACAATCAGATCGTTTGGCAATTGACTTTCAAGTCAATTAATAAGAAATTGCGTGAATATTTAGGCATAATATTTTGTATATGAACTCTTTGTTAAATTTTCTTTGTACCCTAAGTTTACACTTTTTCAATTCTGTTTACATTTTGAGAAAACAACGGTGAAAGTTTTCTCTTTCGTAGCTTTCTTTAGAAATCTCTACGCAGAAAGCACTGGGTACGAGATCGTTTGATCGGCATTTCTTATATTTTTTCGGGCATGCGCAGACGTTTGACCGCGGTGTTCCTCACGGCTGTTTCAGATCATATAAGATTCGTGGACATTAGGTTCCAATCCCTCAATTGCGCGTGAGTTAGCGGTCAATGGGCATCACAACGAGGCACGAAAATTTCACGGCTAAGATGAACACATGCGAATTCACATGGCTTGAAATTTGTAAGATTTTAAACGTGTTTAGGGTAAAATTGTGGCAAAAACATCTATAATAACTTAAGTTGATGTACATGGAGTGACTTTAGAGGTTTCAACTAGCATGGACGTGAGAGAAAATGAAATAATTGTTAATCATGCAAGCCAATCGATCATCAATCAAGATGGCGGCTTTGAGAGAAAGTGATAAAAACCCACTCAAACAAGCTCATTTTCTACCCGTTTGGAAGTTTTTCAGAGAAAAGGTAAGATTTAAATGCTTATGTCGTCTAATTGTTATGTAATTTATGTACAGTTTATTCTACTAACTATTTTTTACAAGGTGTCATTGTATGATCATTAATTCTATTTCGCTAATTACATAATACTTCGTTCGGTATCATTTTCCCGCCTTTAGCATGGATTTTGCCAAACGCGTCAATTTTTTTTCCTTCGCGATTGTTTTTACCGGCAACGAAGGATGCAAATTTAACAACTTTGTGAAATTTTCTTTTGCCATGGAGGGACAGTACCGCCAAATCAGGTGAGTGTTTATCAAAGAACTGCTTGAATTTTATAAGATTCTGAAACGAAAAAGAAGTGAATGTTAACATGTGTATTTTTGTAGGAAAAAAGCAAAAAAATCAAAAATACCCGTGGAGTTTACTAATTACTACGAACAAATGTAAGATAATGTGGACTGTATTTCTTTTCATTGACTTGGCTTATTGTTGTTTCACATCTAGCAACCTAATATAAGTAACAGCAACATAAAAAACCAAATCTAGATATAAAATTGTATGTAGTGATAGATTGCTTTTTTTTCAGGACAGAGGAAGAGAAACTTCATCAACTGATGAAGGAATTGTGGAGAAGGGAGGAGCTGAGGAGAAGACTGGAAGAGGAGAAGAAAAAACATGCTGAAAAAATGTTGAAAAAAAAGTTTATGTTTTGAAAAAAAATTAGAAATCAAAAGTTGTTGAATAAATTATTAAAAGTTCTCACATTCTTCAGTTTTCTTTTTTCTTTTTGGTTTCAATGGGACCTTTGAAATATTAGATGGATGGCAGCGTCTGTGGTGTTCATCCATAATAAGTTTTAATCTATCGGTTGGTTTTCGAATGCAGGAATAATTTCTGTTTAGTTCATTCATTTCTTGGTGAATTGACTCTATTCCTTGCTCTCCTAGCAAACCAACACCAGTGCTATACATTTTGGCCCATTCAACCATATGGTCCTCTAGGAAATGCATCTTAGGCAGCACAGTAGCATCAGGGAAAAATTTTCTATACTGTGCCATGAATGATTTTATATTTGTTTCTATGGGAATTCAAACAGACATACGTTAAACACATAAAATGATACAGCATTCTAGTTTAAAATCACTTTGTATTAGTATATTTCTCAGTGAATGCACAGTGTAGAGTATGAGACACGTAAGTGTGAAACAGCTTTTGATATTTTTGCCAAATAACATCTAGTTGTGCACTATTTAAGAAAACATTGAGACATAACACAATACCACAAAGAATTTGAAATAAAAATAATCTTTGCTTATGTCTTGTGAATTTTTAGGTAGTACTTGATTATTTGGCAACAAATAATTTAGAATTGTTTCCCCTTTATGTGACATATGCACTCTAGTATTGCAGAAACCTACCTAATTGTGTGATGTCTTCTGCACTCATTTTATTCACTTTGTTCATGGATTTGTGGATGTGATTGTAAGTTGTCAAGATTTGTTGGAACTGATCTTGCACGACTTCGGCCTCTATAAATGTCATGTTTATTTCTTGGCATACTGTCATAGGGATTGATGTAATGAGTTTTATATTCTTTTCCTAACAAAATATGGAGAAATCAAAGCAAATTAAATGCTTTCAGTTGATTCAACTTTGACAAAAGTAAAATAATGATGTCAGTATACCTGGAGACACTTATCAGTGTGATTTCCGTTGAAACTTCCACCATGGTAGGCTTGCCTGTCAGCTCCTATTATTTGCAACACTTCATCTAGTTTCGTTTTACATGGACCATCTTTACATTTGAACGATAAGTATGTTTCTGCTTCAAGAGTCTATAACAAGTGGACAAATAAAAAAGTAAAATATCATTTGAGTTCTAGAGTTTGTCATTTTAATTAAAAATTCCACTGAACAAAAGATATGTCATTCTGTAAGTTGTGAGTAATTGTGATTATTTCACACTCTAATGAATGTAAGCTTTTGGCAGCTTAATTAATTATGAAACAAAAACTGAGTATATTTACCAGTTCTTTAGCTTCTTGGCGTAATTCTTGTACCATACATAGAAGTGCATTCAAAGAGTCTGTTTCATCATTGTAATTTAGTATACCATATGCTGCAGCACTCTCATATTCTGTTAAGATATTATTACATGTCACATCCTAATAATTGCTTGTAAACCTTTACATAAATTCAAATATGTTGTGCTCACTTATTGTAAGATAAAATGGAATATAATATGTAATTTTTTTTACCTTCAGCTTTGTTATTGAGTTCATTGGCTTTTTCTTTTTTGTCATTTGCAAGTTTGATGTTATTAATTAAACTTTTAAAAGCAATGCCACCAGCCTACATGAAAAGATACATGAATAAAAATTTGCTAGCAGGACACATGCATGCTCACTGTTTCTCATTATCAAACATGTAAATCCTGTGAAGTTGAATTCATAAATATCCATGGATGCATTTCATGATTAAAAACTCACTTGTTGATTTGATTTTGCTAGGTTGAGAGCTATTTCAGTGTCAATTTTAATAAAAGCTTGCTGTAATAGATCAAACAATCTATTGAAGATGCCAATGCTTATGTGCAGACCAGGCAAGCAAACCTGTGTTTGGAAAAAGTATACCATTCAGAGGTAAGTCAATTCCGATCATTATTTTATAGCACATTCATAACAACTATTTCTTACATGTTTGAATTAAAAAAAAAACACATACTTGTTCTATGGGGATATCAATGAGTGGAGGCCTTATGGCATTCATAAAATGTTTAGCCTTTGAGAGGACAGAACCAGCATTTTGAAAAAGTTGATTTGCACTCTTTAGTGATTTCAAAGTTCTCCTGGGGGATTGCTCTCGTTCCTCTTTTGGTGTCTTCATTTCAGCTTGTGTAATCTCGCACCACAGGCAGTTATGTCTCCCTAGAATTTTAATGGTTATGTATATCAATTTGAATAGAATCTGATGAATTTGGTCAAAAAAATTATACATTTTTTGTGTATGAATATATTTTGAACTTTAGTAAATAATTTGTGATGCATACATGTAATGATACAGTTAATCCATTAAACAAACTTACCACAAGCTCCAGAAATGCCATAGATATCACATAAAAATGAATAGTCACCAAATAAGAATACTTTAAGCTTCCACTGTCTGAAAAAAAAAAAAAAAAAATTAACATTATATATGTTTACACAAACATCTGCAAAAATTTAAAGAAATTTTGTACATGCATGATTAAAATGTATAAATTCAAATACAGGTGATGTGCAGTATTTGAAATTCAGCTTTTATCGAAATTATAACACTTGCCTCCACTTCTCATTTTGCAAACAGTCGATGTCTTCTCTGTAGCGATCTAAAGCCATTTTCAAGTTATGAGGATTGTCAGGGGCCTCAAACATTGAAAAAACAATGGTACTTTTTGTTGAATTTGGTGCTCGAGTGTTGGCAACTTCAAAGGCCATTTTAAAACTGCCCCCTACAGAAAGGAACAAATAGTTGAAATATAATTTCCATTTCACAACAACAGTGTATATTGCACAGAAAAGTTTTTTTTTGACAATTTTGTTTTCATTCACGTTTGGATGGTTTCACAGCACTGTAATTCTTGTTAATGGATAAATATCATGTATTTCCTTGAAGTTAAAGTATAACTTACTATGGTATATAGTAAGTAACAAGTTGAATATTATTATTACCTCCTTTATCTCCTCCAATTTTAATCCAGATTTCATCCGATGGAATAAGCCCATCATGCCATGTAAGCCTTTGATACCTAGGAATGAATGTTGTGGATATTTATTACTATTGATTACTTCATACTTCAGTGATGAGACAAATGATGTTGTCCTTACAATTACATTGTTGTTTATAAAGTAATTGTATATACACCTGTTAAACAAAAAGTTGTAAGAGAAAAATGTATACTACCCATTAGCACCTGTAAGTAATGATTACCTATTGTTCTCTTCCAGATGACCTACAATCATGCTTCTTAAATCAGTAATCTGTGCACAAGGTGCTAGACGAATTTCACATTTAGCACTGGTGGCATTGGAAAAAACAAATGGCATGGAGTCACAGTACACCTGAAATGACCAAGAAATATAATGTGTAATGATGGATGCAAGGTAATTTATGCCATATTTGTTTGATAAAGTCATCAATATTCAATACCCTACAACTGTGATACAAAATCATTACCGTGTGAAATCCTGATACAAACTTAGTCGTGATTTGCATGATGTTTAACTTCCAATCTTTCAGATTGAATATCCACAGCTTCCACAGCTTGATATTTTATTTACCATAAAGATTGACCAGTCACATTGTATATATTACATAAAATATACAGTACCAACTTGCTGTGCAATGTTCTGTATTTATTTCATTAGTGTCGCTTCTATCTCTATTACATCTGTTTACTATCTCATACCTCGTTTATCTGCTGTTTGATGGCAAGTTTCCTTTGTTCCTTCTCACTTGCAAGTTGAACACCCCAACTTGACAACCACCTACATCATTCAGTAATTGTCATTATTAATATTGACACTTCAAACATAATTTCAAAGCATTCAAATGTGATTGTCAGTAATTTGTGTTCAAGTTTTTGTTATCATTTCATTAACCTTCTAATATTTCTGATCTTATTCCAGGGAATTCCTAATTCTGACTTCATGGCGAGACCCTGCTCACAAGAAATTTCAACTTTCAGACCAGCCTGCAAAAAGAATATATTATATAGAAATATGTGCACCTTTTTAGTTCAATTGTCTTCTAGTACAATGACAATATAATGCTATCAAATGCTGACGTACAAAAACTTGGAAGAAGATCTATTATAACAAAATAAAATGAATTGTTACCTCGCGAGCAAATTCCTGTCTTTCTTCGTGGTGTAGACGTCTTATTTCATGAATTTGTTGTACTTTTCCACTTTCATCACCACCGCTTATTAGAGATCTGATCTGGCTTATCATCACAGAGCGTCGCTGTAAGGTTTTCTTACTTGCTTCATTACTGCCTTTTTTAGCATCGTTTACTAGTGATAATATCAAAGGCTGGAAGTACACAAATTTTTTTTAATACTTCTGTTTTGTGCTAGAGTGCAAACACTAAACGTGGTCAACAGTTGTCATTATTTAGTAGGGAATAACAATAATTAAACAAAAAATAGCATAAGGTAGCACTATTTAGTGGTATTTATGTTGCACACTTTTAGTGCATGCACTCTGTCATATTTAACTTTAATATTATTTATGCTTATAATACTTTGCAACACTTTTCACTTTGAACTATTCCAATAAAAAATGTTTGACTTACTGTTCCTCCAGTTTTCATTACCACTTCTGTGGAGTTTGATGAAGTTAGTTTCCGTTTTATCAACTTCGTGGCCAATAATTGTTCTTGTTTTGATAGCGGTGCATCAAGAGGTGCGTTGATAATTTCTGGAATTGTGCCTGCAGGAGGTTGGGCGATATATGCTTGACAGTTGATTTCGTGTTCTGCAAGTTGTTCTAGAGGGGTTTTTAATTTACATTTGCGGCAGAGAACGGGAAGAGATCGAAGAATGTTTAAAATAAGGCGAGGTACTTGCATTAATGAAGAGGGTGAAAGAGAACTATTGCAGACAGGACAGCTTGAAGGTAGACCAGTATGACGAATCCAGGTGTCGATGCAAAGGAAGCAAAAGTAGTGTTGACAGGAAGATTGGAGAGGCCTGTGTAAAATTTCTTTACATATAGGACAGAGTAGGTCAGCAGGAGGGTCAATAAAGCGAGACAGTTCTGGCATGAGGGGGCTAATCGCGTCTGGGATGGTACTTTTGTCGATGGTACCGTGCTGTGAATTGTCTCCGTTAGTCGTACTTCTCAGTTTCTTTGGTCGTCCAGTTCCGTGTTTTTTCCGTTTTCTACCCCCACGCTGTTTCCGTTGAAAATGTAAACATGTATCGCAGTCATTGTCGGTATGTTGTGTCCAAGAAAATAAATCAAAATGTTCGTCACTGTTATCTTGTTTGGTCAGTTTCGCGTAACAGTTGTTACAAAGTTTCGTAGGATGTATCAGTGGATCGTCTTCGTCGACGTTGATGTCAAAAAAACAAGCCAGTTTCGCCTTAGTATCGTCTTTGTCATATGCGTGGAGATAGATATCGTCTTTTTGTCCTTTGTAGTATCCACAGACGCGACAAGAAAGCTTTAAACATATCTGGTGAAATGTATCCATCTCGTGTCACGTCGATCCTGAAAGCGTTCAAAAATCCAGCCATGTTCATGTTGCAATTCCTAAGCATTTTCAAAAAATCATATCTCACGAGAAAAAAAAGTTAGCTCACTAGGGGCTTCACATTTATTTAATGTAATGCCCAAACATAAAGGAGATATACTCTGTTTTACTCAAAAAAGTTCCAGTCATCAAATATTTTTGACAAAGAAACTCAAATTTGATCTGTCATTGACAAAAGTTACGATCTTGCCGATCGTCAAAAATTGACGTTTTCTTGTCAAAAAAGACTCTTGAAGTGAAAAAACTTTGCAACATTAATTGCGAAAAAACTTACCGTATTTACAGATAAATCAGCGATGTTAAAAAAATCAAATTTGCCGCCATTTTGGTTACTACGGAACGTGATCCCTTAGCAACGGAAGTTGACCGCGCGGTAACCTGGAACCTAATGTCCACTCTGAAACAGCCGCGGTCAAACGTCTGCGCATGCGTGAAATTAAAAATCCAAGATGGCTGACATGACATGCACGTGCGAGTGAAATTTCCTTGTTTTTATGCGAAAAAAGCCTATTGGTTTGAAAAGTTTACTCTTTGAAAGCAAGGAAAGAAATGTTGACATTGTGAGAAAGTATCTTGTTTATTTGGAATCGTATTTTAAGTGTAAAGAATCTGCAACGGAATAGAAGCACGAATCGAGCGATGCCTGGACCGATGTGAAAATTATGTCAAGGAAACGATGAAACTATATCAGAGGTTGGTACAAGTCATTTTATTATGTATACTACTATCAAAAAATGATACCTCACTCATTAAGTTTAAATAAAGTATTAGTGGTAACTTACTTCTAGCAATTGAATAAGGTTGTGATCATGGTAGTTTAGTTGCATGACTATCAACGTACTGGACTGGTTCAAACTTTATTTGTAAGAAAATTTCACTTGAAAAAGGCTTTGATTACTAACACATATCACAAACAAATAAATATTGTTTGATTATTACCCTCTACTTGAATTCCAGATGTTCGTATTAAGAAAACCTTGTCATCCACAATGCATTAGTAAACTATCATAATACTTACATTCAGGGCTATCCAGGAAGAGATAGCTCGTTTATACTTAAAATAACTATTTAAATTTGACAAATGTCATGGTACACATATTAGAGTTTGGACTGAGAATAGACTTAATATTAACTAAAAATGATTCTATTTGATTTCTAGAACACTTCCCTAATAAAGCACCATGATGTCCATGCAGATGACTGTCCAAAATAAGGATTTCATTCTGTGCAGGATGTGCAACAAAGGCAACAGACATTCCATTGATTATCACAAGGGCTGCTAGTTCTTGCTCATTAAGTAGACGGTGTAAGTAGTATTGGAGAGATGACTGTGGAACTTGCGGGTTCTCACAAGCAAAAGTTAGATCAAATGGCTCTTCAAACTCAGCATTGCCTAGACTTGCAGTTAGATATTGGGCTGCATCTTGGATGGAATAGTTGATTGGTCTTCCACCTGTTGCGGTATCGTGATAATTATTTCCAGATTGAATACAGGCTTTCATTACCAAAACCCAAGTAGCTGTAATATTACCAGATGGACTGAAGACAAGGTGTTGGAGATTGTTGTAGAAAGCTTTGGACAAAAGGAGTGCAATGAAAGAGCAAGCATTTGAGCCTTGTCTGCCATTAAGAGTAGCTTGTGAGATTTCATAAGGCAAAAGCCAGAATTTAAGTGTCCCACTTGTAACGATGCTTACTTGAATTTGAGATTGTGAGGGACATGACAGTGTGACTTGTGAAGAAATTTGTGAAGCTGCATTGTTTTGTAGCTGTGTAGATTGACCACGAAGCTGTGGTTGTGGTATTTGTAGTGTACTCAAAGTATTATCAATGTATTGCTTCCATTCTTGGCTTTGGTAGAATTCAGGTTGTTTGTTATTATTGTGTTGTACTTGATTGTCATCATCAGTGTTGTCATCAGTGGGGTCTTGTGTCAATTCGTCATCTTGTGAAGGATTATGTGTGATAAGGCCAGAATTAAAACGTTCAGATAGCTCTTTTGATTTTTCTAAGATGAATGAAGTACAATATGGACAAGTATGATTGTTTTGTCTGTGGCAGATTTCATGAAATGTGTGAAAGCAAGCAAGTCGTATGATGTGGTCTGTGTCTTGAATGTTGCATGCTTTATTGTCACAGACAGTGGTAGGATTGGGTGCACTGGTGGGGTCTTTTGATATGTTTTTGTAGCCAAGTGGAAGGGATCTTGAGTCTATGTCTGTATCAAATGTTTCTAAGTGAAATTTTGTTTTTTGTTTCTTTCCTCTTTGATGTATATGCTCCTCAAGTTGTTTTGATCTTCCTAAATTTCTTGATATTTTGACGAAAATATCAAGCAGAATTTCTGCCATTCTACCTGCCATTAATGTGAGGTCTTTGTCTGTTTTTCCTCTTTTGTATGGACGACTGAAAGCCTGTTGGAAGTCTTGCAATGATTTTGACCCTGCTAATGCAAAAGCTTGCTTTCTTATTTCATCTGCTTTGTAATATGTCTGTATGTGTGATCTCAAAACTGAGTGCCAAATCTCAACTTTCTTTTCTGTTATCACTGACATCCAGTTATTCCTTAAGTTGTAGTATGCTTGAAAATTTAGTTTCTGATGGAGAAGGTCATTAAGCATGGACAGAGTAGCTTTGTTGTAATGTCGGCGCTCCCAGATTATGAAAAGGATGGCAAATCTAACCATGACGGCATAATATGATTGCAATGAATTGGATCTAAATGAAAAGTTATAATGAAAAAAAACTAGTGGTATGACTTCATCCAGAATATGAAGGACACAGGCATATTCTATGTCTTTGCATAAATTAAATGTATCCAAAACTTGCTTTCTTATCATGATCCATCCACATAATAGAGCCATCAATGTTATTTGGATTCTAAAAGGCTTTGGTTTCTTCGGTAAAGTGGAGTTGAATAATTGCTGGTATGTTGTTGACATTAAAAAATGGTACATTAGACCAGTGTCTTCTTGTGCATTTAAAGTAACATGGAAAGCTCCTTGTTCTGGTATAATGGAAATTAATGGTGATGGACTATTCTGGGGAAGCTGTGCAATGATCTTCTTCATATAATACCATGTTGGCCAGTCACCAGGTGCTGGCACAACATGCCTGTTGAGGTATAGTTTGAATTCTGGCCTTTTTTTAATCATATTCTCGTAAACAATCTTATACGCATTCATGCTTTTTAGTTCATGTTCAAACTCATCCACTAATTGACAAGATTTTAAATTATACATATCAGCGTGAGCCATTCCATCATAAAGCCTAAAATGAAAGTAAAGGTCTTTGTTATTTTGATTGGAAGGGAAAAAACAAGATTAAACTAGCCTCAGTGCAGTGAAATTACAATGTACATTTCTGGCAGTTTGATACAATGGATATTATGTTTTTTTCTTGCATATCTTACCTAAACTCCTCAAGTTGTTTTCTTGTATTCTTTGGTTTGAGTTGCTGATATTTGTTTGGCAAAGTGTCAAAGTATGGTATGTGAAAGTATTTCATTCCATTTGTCATGATGTGTTTAATGTAAGATGGTACAATCCCTCCTCGTACAATTTTGTCTGTGCCTTTGACTTTGATTGTTGTAGTTGAGTGAATATTTTGTCTGTTAGATGGAAGTGGTACTGCAGGAATATCCAAGATGTCGAGTAGATTACTTGTCATATGAGTAGCAAATGATAATTTTAGTTCAGATGGAGTGTGTACAGTGTGTACATTATGAAAGTCATCAATGAGGTTGATAATAAGCTTTTTATTCTGAAATATAAAGAAGCAAAATGTTGTAAATGAAACCAGCATTGATATGATGAAATCAAGCACTCAACACACTAAACAAAATTATCACTAGTCACCTTGTTGTGAGTCACAGTCATATCATTTTATGGACATCAATACCATGTAAACTGTATTAATTACTTACTTGTATGGCTGAGTCAATCTTGCTTTTAATGAATTCGCTGTATTTCTGAGAAACTGCCTGAACATGACGGTCATGCGTCCTTGTAGCTATTTAATAAATATAAAGAGATGTTATTTATGGCCAAATTATTGTGTTTATTGAAATATGATTAATATGTTATTATAATATATAACTTACCAGTACTGAATCCAAGAACAGGTCCAGTGTTAATTCCTGTTCTTGACAGGCCATGCTGATTTAAAAAAATGCCAACATCCTTTTGCAAGACAGATGTTTTTTGAGACCTGTTTGAAATATAAAAAAATGTTTTCTGTAAATCTTTCTGTTAGCTATTCAAGGACATGGGATTCATTTATTGTTGTTTGTTTGTAAACATTGTCCCTTTCAAGCTTTATGTACTTTTTTGGCCATTTTCAAACAGGTTGTTTGACAGGGATGTACTTCCAAACTTATTAAGCACAGCCTAAACAACAATGATCTATTCTGATTGGCAAAGCTTCATCTGTAGCTTATACATATACCTGTCAAACAATACTTGTTTAGATTCAAATTGTCAATCATGTAAATGTCATGTCAATCATACTATTATTGTACATTGTTTGTAATTTCATTACCTGAAATATGCCAATGTGTGCAATAACACTACTGCTCTCTGCTCTTGTAGGGATTCTCGTTTCTTTGTGTGTGTATTCTTTGATATCAACTTTAAGACATTATCAAAAAGTCCTGGAGATACTTTGTTAGTGAACTCTCTCATCATAGTTGGAGTGTATAATGATGTTCCCCCATCAACATAGTGATTGTGCAGTGCTACTTGGAAGTTTGTTAACAGCTCATCCAAAGCAGACTCTGAATTCAATGCATACATAACCTCTATCAGTGACATTATATTATTGCATATCTACTTTTTTATCTAAGAACTGAATTTTTACACACCTTTACTACTATTAAGTGAAGACATCATTCTTTTGAAAACATTTGAATCCATAGACACTTCACCATCTCTGTGGATAAAGACTTTTCCATGATCTGTCGCTATTTCAGTGGGCATATTGTTTTCATTCTCCAGACACCTCACTCTAAAGCACAGTGTTCTTATGTGTTCTTTAAGAGTTTTAAGTGTTTTCCTGTAGTCTTGTGTGCTTTGTAGGTTTCCACTTTCTGCTTGGATTTCATCAAGTGTATTAGTAAGTCTGTAAACAGGTGATACCGTAACGACAACAACCTTAGAAGATTTAGAAGAAAAAAATAGTAGTTTAGTTGAATAAAAGAGATCAAAAGAATGCAATGTTATACTAAAATACATTAAGACCTACATAAAAGAACCATCCATTATTAGTTATAAATAGCAACAATCAAAAGAAAATAGAAATTATCATAAAATAGCACTATTTACTGGTATGTTTTATTGCTCTAACATCAAATCATTAGCTTAGTTATATTTTATATAAGAACCAGTCAAATTCTCAGCCTTGGTGCCAATTTACCAAGTATGTGTTGGTGCAAAAAAGGCACATTTTAGCCTAGTGGTTGTTAGGATTAAATGGATAACTTATGAAATAAACAGTTGATAGCAAATTAAAAAACAATTAAAAGCTAACAAATGTATTTAAGTCAATAGAAATATAGAACAATTGACTGAAATAAAATAAAGACATGTTTGTAAAAATGAAAGCAAAATGCACATAATTTTTATGATGTAACACTTGTAGTTCATGAAGTTTTTGATTACCTTTTCAAGTTGCTGCTTGTAATCTTGGTTTGGATTAATCCTTGCCTCGGAAACCTACAATTATTGAGAAATATAACATAAATTTATTTGTACATCATTTTTTTTAAATAATATGAAATATTATATTTTCTTTTCGCTCGTGTCGGTGTAGTCAAATCGGCAAAGTATAATTGTTGACATCGTTTTGATTGCACTTCCGTCACGTATTCTTCAAAAGAAAACTTACTCGTTTGCGCTTTTCAGGTGGTCTGTACTCCTCTAATCCTTTCAGCATTTCTTCTCCAACTTTTCTACAGTTTTTACACCATAATGTCCCCTTTTTGTAATTATTTTTTTCTTTTCCAAGCTCATCAATAGCATCGTAAAGTCTTGTTGGTATCGTGACTAAAGTTGTTGTGTGTACGTCCAGCGGAAATGAACAGTGCTTGTCATGTTTTTCTAAATCATTTTTGTGTTTCCTGCAGACTTTACTGTTTTCAGGGATTTGGCCAGCTCTTGACAGTTTTGAGTTGACATTAAACAGATTTCCATAGCATTTATCATTGCTGAATCTCGTTTTCGGTGCCTTCGCACATCGGCCACTCACTACAAATCTCGCGCTCGTAACTAGTACAAACAAAATTATCAAATACTTCCGCTTCATAACAGTTTTCTCAGAATGTAAAAGGAATTAAAAAAGTGTAAATTCACAAATGTTAAAGCGAGAAACAAAGAACAAATCACTATATTTTTTTTTCCTTAAATACGAAGCAGTTTTCTTAATTATGGACTTCAAACACGCTCCTACGTTTCCTCCAATGTTTACAAATGCAAATTTGCCGGGCTGACCTTTGACCGCGCGCATGCGCAGACGTTTGACCGCGGTGTTTGCCGTGTCCTAGATGCCATCCTTCAGAATGACCCAGATCGATATGAGCCTGGTAACTAGTTCACGAGTATCTCCGAGTCTCCGGCGAAATTAAGACGAACTTTAGACGAACTTTTGGCTCGTTAATTTCTTCCAGTAACAACATCACAACACCTCATGCACATGAAATAAGCTATATTATAGGGACAAACAATTGAAAGACAAAGTTCCATTGAAAAAAATGCAAGATATAAAACATTTAAGTCCAAAACTCCCCAAGGTAAGCTCATATTTTAAATTTAATTCTGTATTGAACTGTCTTTGAAATGCCTGCATCCTTCACGTTCAAAAGCAGACTTTTTTTTACTTGATTTAAACAGTTTTCAGTCTTGAATTTTTCACAATATTTTGATCTGTTTAACCGATTGCATGTTACATTCTTGTATCATTTACTACATGTACAATCTGTTTATTACGATAGTCAAAACATCCACCATCCATCAGACTGACCATTACACCATCTCTCACATTGACCTTATATACTGTATAGGTTGTTATTGACCTTACAACATCCACCATCCATCAGACTGACCATTACACCATCTCTCACATTGACCTTATATACTGTATAGGTTGTTATTGACCTTACAACATCCACCATCCATCAGACTGACCATTACACCATCTCTCACATTGACCTTATATACTGTATAGGTTGTTATTGACCTTACAACATCCACCATCCATCAGACTGACCATTACACCATCTCTCACATTGACCTTATAAGTACTATGTAGGTTACTGTTTAAAATGACTGCTGATTAAATCTTTCTGTTTTTTTTATGTTGCATCGTTCACAAAGATGATAATATTTCTCTCAAGCTGCATCTCAATTCATCAATATCCTTTTGGCAAAACCAATCTGTGAGTTTCAACTGTGCCAGTGGACGTTTTTGGAATGGTTTCTAAAAGATTGGAAAAAGGCAAGTAATATATATCGTAATTATAAAGCGAGTATTGTGTTGTATATTATGTACATCAATTAATGAATGTTATTAACTTAAAAACAAGAATGTTAAATACAATGCGTACAGTGGTGTATGGACAACGAAAAAATACTTGGCATTTTAATATTACAATATCAAAATTTTTACAGGGCATAAAATAACAGCCAGTCACTGGATTTTTCTGGCCAATAATGTGTCATCTCAGACAAAATCTTTGTTTGTCCACACTTTCATTTTGTCTAGTATCACTATTTTTTTTCTCATAGTTTCTTTACAAGTGTCTGCAGCTGTGAAGTATTTCATACCCTGTTGTTTTATTTAAAAAATCAGTACCTTAAGGAAGGATTCTACAAATTTTATGACATATAGGCCACAATCTACACAGTTGGGTTGCTGTGGTACCTGAATAAGATTGTTTTGTGTTAATTATTACATTTTCTTATAATTTATGTTTAAGGTAGTTAATGATAATATGACACTAAGCTATCAAACATTAGCTAAATATTTACAAGGCATATTTACTGTTACATACAAGATACTTTTGTTATAAAGTGATTTTCATCAGACTGTGAAACAGTTACTATATGTACCGCTTTTATAAGAATATGATTATCAGACACTATTAAACTCTGAGGACTTGTTTCACAGTTTGACTGTGATAATTACATTAACAAATATCTACAGACCTATATCCAAAATAATATTGGTCACTGTGATAAACATTGGAATTTTGCTAGCTTGAGTAATACATGTATATGTATATACCATTTAGTCATAATAGTTATTATAGAGTGATAATTATTAATATTATACTGGGTTGTTATGCCTTACCAGTGGGTAGACTACACGGACTGAAGAGAAGTCACATTTCATGTTGTTTCGTTCTTTCCATTCTTCTTCCAAAAATCTTTTAAAAAATGTTAAGCCGTTTTATTTAATTTGTGAATGAAATTAATGTAAAATGCATGATTGTAGGGCATAATTATAATAATTAATTATAACAAATAATTATAGTTAATTAACAAGAATTGTACACACCCTTTGATATATTTAACTGCATTATCTCTAAATGTTTGGACTTGTCCTTCTGATTGATTCAAAGAATCCATTACAATTATAGCCATGTTGGAGGTTCTGTCAATTGTAATAAAATGTTATTATAAAAATTACAATAAACTTAATTAATATTATTATTTTTATCTTTTGTAGAAACTCTTATATTTGTGTCAAGGTCTAATGGATATTAACATACCTCAGACTACATACTTGGTATGAAATGTACAAAAACACATGGTAAGCTTTTTTTCATATTTAATAAAATTACCTTGAAGAAGATTGCTGCAAACTGCTGCTTTGATGCTGTAACCCTCTGCATATGATGACCAAAATCCAGTGATCCCTGTGAACAAATATATTCAATGGATCTTATTTATCAATCAAATCAACCAAACTTATAGCAACAGTTTACAGTATTTCATGCAATGTAAAGTATTACCTTTCTTAGAGCGCAAGCTCATTACAGCTAGCAGATTAACTGATAGAAGCAATTAGCAATAAGTATGCTGATTGAAAAATCTATTATATGCAGTTCAGTTGCAATAGATCATCCAAGCATTATCACAGTTACTTTAAAGACAGGTTTAATATTGGGTTTGGGGGGTATTGTTTAGCAGTTTACTTACCCTACATTTGCTGGGATGATGATGTAATCTTTTGTCAGAAGATCCACTCTTCTAGTGAAGGATTGTGCATTTTCCCAAACTTCCCTTTAATAGAAATTTTCAATGACAAATGCATCTTTTATTATTTTTTTTTATTTTTCTATAATTTATTTATTAATTTTTTGCTCAGTTACATGTATAGTTACTTGTCCAATATAATATAACTAAGTACCTGTTAGTTTTCCATATACGCTTTGGTGGTCGTTGTTTTTGATGCACAGTTTTTGCTCTACAAGAAATACTTGTATAAAACAAAGTTGACATGATGTGGACTCTAGAAACAGGTGTAGAAGCAGCACATTTTTCAAATATTGTATACCTTAAACACACAAACAAAAAAGGAAATTCATCAGATGCTCAGACTGAAATGTCCTAATTTAATATAATTGCCTACTTACTTCAAAGCACTGTCTATAATGAGGTCATTCAGTTTTTCACCATCTTCCAGACAAGATAACTCACTCTTTGTAAGCAAACCTGTGAAAGCGGATCTCCAATTCTTTGAAGTAGTTGTAGAAAAGCATGGAAGGTCATCCTCACCCTCGCCTACATTTACAAGGTTCCCAGCAGTATTATCCTCACCTCGCACATCATCAATACCATCTACACATCCTCTTTCTTCAACATGATCACTGTTTCTTTCTTCGACAGCTATTTCATCAACATGGTCACTGATACTTTCTTCAGCAACAATTTCGTCAACATGATTATTGATTCTTTCTTTACTGACAACATCATCTTCAAGACTATTCTCTCGTAGATCTGTGAACTGGACTTCAAAGTAGGCATCATTCACCTTGTTTACAACCTCAGCAGGCAACTGTTCTTCAATAATGATTGACTCCTTTTTTTTCTTTTTTGGTGCTGGCTCATCAATGGGCAAGGTTACATTCACATTAAATTGCTTTTTCATCTTCTGTGCTTTCTCACCCACTCTACCACTGTATGGATGTTTTCTCTTGACCTCTTTTGGAATTTCTTTGTACTTTTTACTGTGATCAGGTTTTGACTTTGGTGGTTGTTTTATTACTTTAGATTCCAATATTAAGCTGTTACATTTAGGGGCAGAATTTTTAAGTTTTTTTAAACATGACTTTAAAATTTCATTGATCTCTTCAACAACTTCAGTGTTGTCTGTAAGGTATGTGAGACTTTTAATTTGATGCAGTATATCTCTGCACTTTGTTGTTGCAGTCTTATGGAATCCTTTCCTAGTTGGTAAATTGCTGTAGGGAGGTGAAGAGTTATTGTTTGTTGTCTGTTGTTTAGGAGGCTGTACTGTGACTGAATCTTGTGTCTGTGGTAGATCACAGGAGGGAATGTTAATGGAACTGTTTGTTAAAGACTTTTCCTGATTTGTCGAAACGTCCTCATTTACAGGTGAGTGAGGCTTATAATTTTGTAAAACACAGTCATCAAGATTGAGGTGGGACGAATTTCTGTATTTTGGAGATAATTTATTCCATTTCCATTCTGGAAAGTGTTTGAAAATTGAAAAGAAGTGTTTACATGGAAGATAATTCTTTGCCCAGTCCTGACAGGCACAGCATGGCATACTAGTCTCATCTCCAAATTGTAATTTATATGAGTTCTTTTGTGACTGGCCCACAACTTCAAACATTCCAAGTACATCATCCACAACAGTGATATCGTCTCTTTGAATTTCCTCTGCAGTACTTATTCTTCCCATGCAGTGTGTGACAATATCCCGTGGCCTGTTCCACAGAAAATCAGGGAGAACTTTGTTATAGGCCTTGTAGGAGCTGCTATACTGGACATTCATCTGCACATAACTATGAAAAAATAATTTTTGTTAGATATATTTCAATTAAATTACAGTGCTAGGGTTGATGTGGACAAATCAAAGTCCATATTTAATTAAGTTAATGTTTTTGAATAATCATGATACAAAATAGTGAAATTAATAATTGGGTTGAGGTGGGGGAACTAAATTGCCATTACTATACCTGAACCTGAAGAAAACAAATTTAAAGAAAATACAAAATATACACTTAATAAATTTATTTAATTCAAGACTTATTTTACCTGTTATACTTATCTGGTAAATATTCCTCAACTAAAACTGTCAGCATACTGCTAAGGCTGTTGGATTTGTGTTACTGTAAATAGCTGTACTTGAACACCTGGTTCTGCCTCTCCAATCCATTGTTGGTGTTAACCTTTACTGTGAAACCTTCATTTCTAAAAGCCCATACCCACCTCTGTTATAAGAGAGAAGAATCTGATGGTTAGGTTGTCAAATTCAGTATACCATGGTTGCATAATGACCTATGTGTGAGCCTACATACCCTTGACATTTTCAGCCATGTCTTCTCAAACCAGTTTCGCAAATTTATATTACTTGATGCTTTCCACAGCACACTTGCCTTTAACGCTAATACAGCTTCATTGTACTTCTCTTCTGTTTTTGAATGAGCTATACGCCTCAAACGGCATAACAGTTCATCTCTATGTTCTGACACACCATTGTCTTTCTTGTTCACCCATCTTTCCCAAGCCTGTTCTCTGTGAAAATCGCAGAGATACACCTGGCAGCCTACATGTAGACAAGGTTAAATAAATATTTTCTTATAATGGCAGTCTATCACAAGCTTTTTTAATTTTAAATGTATCATATACACACACAAATAATATGTTAATATTATTGTTATTATGGTTTATTTTTTTGGTGTTTTTTTAAGTAGTGGGCATGTTATAGTTAGAATATTATTGCAAACACTCTTCCACTGAAATAATGGTTCTGGTACATACTAAAGTAAGTAGAATTATGTCACATTTAATGATTGAAGAATTTTACTCAATATATTCTATTGTTTGCACTCACTGGTGTTAGTAGCATTAGTGTCCGTTGCTGCAGTCACTCTGAAGTGTTCTGGTGAGTGGGAGTGTTTACTTAGTTCATGCAAATTACCTGCAAATGTTTCTTCAATGGCATTTATTTCTTCTTCACAGCAGTCCACCATGAAATATGATGGCTTCCACTGCTGGTTCCACTTTGCAAAAAATCCCAATGCTTCCCTAATTGATTCAGTGGATTCATCTTGCACAACAAATGAACCAACTATTTGATAGTCCACATTAGTTCTCACAGCTATGAAGAATAGTGGTAAGGCATAACAAGTTTTCTTATGTGTAGCATCCAGAAGGCAAATCTCATTCCCATATCTAGACAAAAGATGCCTTTGCCATTCTGTTTGGTGAACAAAGAGAAGCTTTTGTCTCGAGAGGGGAGTGACAATCTTTACATCTTCTTCATCCTCTCCATTATCATCACCATCACTGGATTCAGTCTTGTCAATATCTGCATATGGACGGAAATGGAATTTGTCTTCTGGATAATGCTCAATCCATTTGTCAACCACTTTTGAAACATTTGTTTGATCACAGTTGGAAAATCTTTGTTTTACTGTAGCTCTATATATGTGATTTCTTACGTCTTTCCTTGTGGGATTGAATCTTCTATTTGTCAATGCTGGCTTTGTCATTCCAGCAAACATCTCTTTTTCAACAAAACCTCTAAGGTGACGCCTCATTTCATTTACTGATCTCACTCCTGCTCCAACAAGCTCATGGATTTTCTCAATTATCAAATGATCCACCTGCTGCTGAATCCCACCACCCTGCAAATGTAATGTCATTACACTTAATTAATAACCCGCCACAATACTCTTGGAAACATAATGAAATATAACTGAATGCTGTACCTCTCCCATTATATGGAATTCATGCTTTACTGGAAGATTTATGTGAAACCACCTTTCCCCTTGGATTTTCATTTCTTTAAGATCTGTTCTTAACTTCATAGACATTCTTCTCCTTCTTTTTTCTGTATTAAAGCTTACCTATAAATTGTAACACATTGCCATATTTTGGAATTATTATAAGTAGCTAGAGCAATCAGTGATAATCATTGATTTCTGATGATAATTATAGGTTCAAGAAATAAATTTTACCTTATACTTTGGAAATTTCATTATTTCACGTACTACAATTTGAGCAGGACAGCCAAATTTTTTTGTGTCCTGAGGGAGATTTCTGTGTTTTTTAAATGAAAAGCCATGATCTTTGTTCTATTTAAAAAGAAAACGAGGAAAAATCAATAATTGATGCAATATTGTTATGTCATCTTAAATGTATAGTGGTTTGAACAGCATTAACTGAAGCTATTAGAATTGAGTGAATTCAACCCCCCCCCCCCATCATTTCTCATTTAATTTATGTGCACATTTTTTACCTCTTTTTCTTTTTTCATTCTTGCTTTTGCAGGTTCCTTTCTGTTTTTCCCATGCTGACAATCAAGAACCTTCTTTCCAAGGACAAGATAGGGAGTGCTATCAAAAGGAATTGTCTTGTCAGACCACATCACATTGTGATTCTTGCTGCAAGGATCTTGTTGAAAGAGTTATTGTTATTTGAAATCAGTATTGAGATCTTGAGCAATGAGCTCATGTTAAAAAAATGAATAAAATAATAAATCAAATACTTGTAGGTCTCTTAATTCATTTTGAACAGTTTACAGCTGTACATTCATATAATCATGGGACACGAGTAACCAACTTTCAATACACTATATAAACAATATATTATGCCTTAATTTACCTGCTTCACCAAAATGTTTTTCAGTTTGCCAAGATACAAAGGAAGTTGTAGTCTCTATCTGCCATTCTTTGATGATTTCTCTAATCTGTTCACTGTTCTTCACAAAACCACTTGTTGCTGAAGTCTTGTGATCAAGCAACCTTACAGTAGAGTACTGTAAATTCTCCATGCTTTTATCAGTCTTTCTTGTTTAATTTTCAATTACATTTCTATAGCTAATTAATATATACAAATGCGTCCTGCGACTTAATGTTATTTTAGAAATTACGCGGGAAAAAAGTAGAGTCAGCGATGCCATTTGACAAGCGGTCTCCGGATTATTACGTACTGCACGGAAGGGGTTTTTATCCTTTACTGTGTTTGCTCCAAATATTATTTAAGTCGATTATTTTGAGTGCTGTGGTGTATATTTCTGTGTTACGTTTTTTAAAAGAAGTCAAACGGGGGTAAACGATAGGGAAATACCAGGAAAATAGAACCGGCATTTAATGTTGCGTTACAGTATAAATTTGCGTGACCCGATTCGTCGGAGATACTCGTGAACTCGTTACCAGGCTCATAGCGATCTGGGTCATTCTGAGGGATGGCATCTAGATAACATCCTCTGAAACCACCTGAGCCAATTTGAGTCAGCGGTTGCAACCAAACGTAAACTCTTTACGTAAACTAAAGACTCTTGCGTTTCTAGCTCACAGACTCTTGCGTTTTAAGCTCACTGAAGAAGGCACCGTATTTGTTACGTTTAAACTGACCGTTTGACACAATATTTTTTTCTAAACTTTCTTTACAACTCTGGAAACTATTTTTTGAATGATGTGTAATGTAATTTGTATAATAATGTTCTTCACTCGAGTGTAAAATGGTGTGGCGAAAACTCTTGCCAATCGGTTATTTTAGAGTGATGGTTTTAGAGGATGTTAAAACTGAAATTTCGCCTAACATCCCTCAAAACCTTTTACATTTCTATATTGCTTTTAATTTGTAGGAACTGATTTATCGTAAAGTGGATTTGTTTACATAAAGGTATCTTGATGATTACTCATTAAATTTCTCCTCCTTATAAGTCAAGCAGGTAAAAAAGTTTACATCTCATGAAAACCCCTATTTTGGGACTTCTGTTTCAATGGAAACAGCATTACAAGTGGTAAGAGAATACAAAAAATGCACAACCTCAGAATTTATTGTGTTCGAACAATCACACGATTTTGGAAAAACAAGTAAGTGATTTGTCCACAAAAAAATGTAGAAATCAATAAAAATAAAACACATGACAATTACAAAAAATGAGTGGAAGAATAAATGGATAAAGAAATAACCAAACAAATATATAAACACACAAATAAACATTAAATAAATAAACTTACAATAACTTATATATTTTTTTATTTTTTTACATATGCTAAGATACCTTTTATTTATTCATTTGTTGGTTTAGTCTATCGTCATCATCCTTTGGTCCGCAGCCCTTCAGTCTTAATGGATGATGAAAATAAACAAAATCACATACATAGATGAAAAATAAAAACATACAAAAATAGGGGAATGAATAATGCAATAAGTGAAAACACAAATAAAAGAGTAGGAGAGTGAATAAATAAAAGTGAACTCATAAATGAAGGAATAAAGCAGATGATGTAAACATAAACACAAGTGGGTTATACACTAGGTATTTCTTTCACTTTATTTGTACACACTTTGGTGGTGATAAATTTATTCTTTTTTTTTTTTTTTTTCATCAAAATGTGAGGTTAATGTTGTCCATACAGCCTATTAACCTGAAGGAAGAAAGGCAAACTGTGTCTGCAGCTTAGCAATATATATAATTAATATATGTTTTATTATGAATTTATTACAACAAAGGAAGGGAAAATAATCCCATAAAATAGTGTGGCAAGGGAAGCTAGGTTGTCACATTCCATACTCTGGAACTCCATTCAAAATTATTGGTAAGAAAGTTCTGGAATGTCAGCATGGCCCTGACCGCAATAGAGCACCGAAGAACAAAATATGTGCATAGAAAGGTACACATTAGTTTTAGCTGCCGACATAACCATATATCATATCAGCCAAACTATGCCATTCCATAGCAAGATACCTTGTGAAATTGAAAAGGATGTCATTAAATTCATATCTGACTTGTATATTTATCTGCTGTAACCGTCAGGAAAATACAACAATCAGAGACCACCTGAAGGACCAAAGCAAAAGGTCAGACCATTTTCCTGTATGGATAATAAGGTTGCATGAGCAAAAAAAAAAAATATTTTGAAGCTACTTTGTATTCCCTTGAAACACCACCCAGACTGAATACAAACTGGATTACAGGTACAATGAACAGCCGCATTTAAGAACCTTATGGATTAAGAACCACTTGGCAGAAATTTGCCCTTTTAATGCCCCTTTAAATAAGAACCTGAGTGTTTAGCCAAACATGATCAAGCAGGTTCTTATAATATGGGTTACAGCTAAATTACAGGATAAACAAATCACAAATTACTGACACAATTTATCAGTGCGTGAAAAACAAATAGATGAGAATTTGCCGATGGGTCTGATGATGAAATGATTAACCCACAAGGACATGATGCTTAATCATTCTAATGTATTGTTATACATTCATGACCTGAACTCAATTTGAAGATTGAGTACAAAAACATTTATTATTATTATTATTTATTTACAGTTGTTGAGTTGATTATTTACTTGTTACAGTAGTTGAAAGTTACAGTAATACATCATTATCATATATAATTTTAGCCTATATCAAGCTTATTTATTATTCTCATTATATAATATATGCAAAAGATTGACAACTGCATCCCCCTCTTAGCAATTAAGAACCTAATTAAGAACCTGTTTTGCCAAAATTACCAACAACTACATCTTTAAGCAAGAACATTTTTGCCAGACTTCCAAAAATTGTTTTTCTTAAACATGGGTGTTTACTGTACTGAATCCCCCCCCCCCCACACACACACACACACACACACACGCTGATACAAATATTGTCATGACGTCAAATCCTATTTGAGTAACATTAAAAATATCCCTTCCAACAGGCCAACTCTGATAGTAATGGACTCACTAAACTTAAATGAAGGAGGACAAGTGAACAAACTAAGAAAAAGCACAGTTGACTATGCTAAAAGCTGCTTATTTTTTAGATCAAATATTTGCATACTACTAGTTAGTAACTATTACAAGATTGTCAGACTTCACCGATCAGAGCTGTATGTATTATATTGGTACGTACAAATGTAAACATATGCTTTCATCATCATTGTATACACTGGTACATTGATTAGATCATCTGAAAAAAAAAAAAAAAAAAAAAACAATGCAGGTAACTGAATTATTTTGAATTAAGTAAATCAAATAGCTAAACACATCTTTAAAATCAGTGCAAACTTTTAGGTATATCATAGAAGAATGGAAGGAGCAGTATAAATGCACAGAATTTCCAGACATTCATGTTGTATACCCTCTTGTAAGTATTATATACTAATTGGAATAAACTAGATCAAATGTTTTTTTCTTAATTCAACCTTCTTCTGTTTGAAGGGTGCCAAATTATGTTCAATCTGTTTCAATTCTACATCATGTGTAGGTACCTCAGCAACCAAAATACTGCAGCGTTGATTGTGGGGTATATGTTCTAAAGTATGATCAGTATACTTTAGAACATATTATTAAAGCAATGCTTATTTTGTGAACAATTATTTCCAAATAATATTTGCTGAATTTATAGTTACTTGTGATCATATTATAATTTGTACCATTTTTCAGAACCCATTCTGAGACTGCAGACTGGAGTTGCAGGTTTGATCACAGAGATGTGCTACTGATGAGGGACGAAATGAGAGTAGTTTTATCCTCTCTATAAAATCCCTAAATTAGAATCTAAATGTACACTGAAATAAAAATACCATGAACCATAAATTGTCAGACATTTCTTACCTTATGACAAGCTTTTTCCTTTAGAGTCGAGGATTTGAAGTGTGTTCATAGTTAGTTCATAAACACCGCCAAAACCTTTTCCATTTCAATCAAATGAAGATATTCGTATTTCTATACTTTTTAGAGTACTTAAATGAGCAAGCTTTCTACAGAAAGTTGAGAAATTTTGTCTCAAGCGGTTAGCTTCTAACATAATAACAGTGCCTTCATCAGTGAGATAAAATAACGCAAAAGTCTTTAGTTTACGTAAAGAGTTTACGTACGTTTGGAAGCAGCCGCTGACTCAAATTGGCTCAGGTGGTTTCAGAGGATGTTATCTAGTGTCTTCCCTCACACATTGGGTGAGCACTCTTGGCCATCCCTCAAAAGGATATCACTTCGGAAGGCTTTCCGAAGAACCGAATCCGAAACCGAATCCGGAGATTCGTATATTCAAGACTCCAAAGTACTTTTACAGATAATTATGCTGAATTCTAAAACTTACAACGCAAAAGTTTTACTAAATAAAACATATTTTCATGATTTGAAAGCTTTTTAAGTGAATATACAGGCCGTTTGACCGATCATCTTATACTTAGTAAACAGACAATTAGTTTTATCAGGTGCTGTCTTTGCTGAACAACACTGAACTAGAAAGATAATTAAATTGAATGTGGTCTTAATAAAACAATAAAGATTCTATATTCTTTTTATTATGTCCTCTTTAGCAATTGTACACGCATTATTCAATCTCTAGACCTGAGAGACGTTACCTGAAACATTATTTTCGAATTATTTTCGAATTAGGCAGTAAAAAAAACGACAGAAAAAGAAAACGTAGGAGCCCACACAATTGAACCAAAAAAAAAAAAATCTTGCACAAAAGACAAGCCGAAAAAAATATAGACAAGGTTGAAACCTAACCCCCCCCCCCTAACTTTTCTAAGACCACTTTAAATTTTGCTGTCCCGGCCTTCATTGGACGGATAACGAACTTCGCGAATTTTCATTGTATCAACCATTAGCCTTAATTTTTATACTGCTGACAGAGCTGAAAAAAACTTATAGTTTTTCTGTGGAAAACCAAACGGAAAAGTGTTGAGGAATGCACCTTTTGAGGGATGGCCAAGCGCCCTTGGTTGTCTGTAGGATTGATTGGCCATCCGCGAAAAGGAGGATTTCAAAAGCAAGGAACTTGCATTCAGGATAAATGATGAAATGGGTTTCTAAATTGGCTTATTACTGTGCTGTATTATAATTGGTCAGAAACTGTTTAAAAACAAAATATAAAAAATGAGAATTTTCATTTTTTTACAGTTTTTAGTACGGTCCCGAGGAATGCACCTTTTGAGGGATGGCCAAGCGCCCTTGGTTGTCTGTAGGATTGATTGGCCATCCGCGAAAAGGAGGATTTCAAAAGCAAGGAACTTGCATTCAGGATAAATGATGAAATGGGTTTCTAAATTGGCTTATTACTGTGCTGTATTATAATTGGTCAGAAACTGTTTAAAAACAAAATATAAAAAATGAGAATTTTCATTTTTTTACAGTTTTTAGTACGGTCCCGAGGAATGCACCTTTTGGGGGATGGCCAGGCGCCCTTGGTTGTCTGTGCGATTGATCGGCCATCCGCGAGAAGGAGGTTTTCAGAAGAAGTTAGATTTTTTTAGAATATTGTTTCAATTATCTTTCTAGTTGAAGTTCAGTAGAGTGCAAACAATATATCCCTGAAACACTAATTACTAAATAGTACAAAATAGTGCTAATTAAACAAAAGAAAACAATAGAATTTGCATAAAATAGCACTATTTAGTATTACTAAAGTTTCACGGATTAATTGTTTGCACTCTAATTAGACAGCAGCTGATAAAACTAATTGACTGTTGACTAAATATAAGATGATCGGTCAAACGGCCTGTATATTCACTTAAAAAGCTTTCAAATCATGAAAATAAGTTTTATTTAGTGAAACTTTTGCGTTGTAAGTTTTAGAATTGAGCATAATTACTCGGGCTTCCAAAGGAATGCCCGAGTTTAAAATTAGGCTCTTTTTGTCGTCTTTGTCTTCGGTCACAAAACGCAGATTTTTCGACAAAACTCCCCACCCCACCCCTGACACATTTCGCGTCGTCCTCACCAGGAAGATCGTAGATATACTAGTTCTTTCATTGAAAATAAGTTGAACGTCTCAAAATAATCTATTTTTAATTCACTTCAACTTTTTTAAATATTTACAATAACATTTTTTTTTTAATTGAAGTGTATTTATAATATGAACATGTCGTAATGTTTGGTTCACTGAGATCGGGAGACTGAACTGAACCGTGGTAATTAAACGCTTCGCAAAACTTCCACAGTATTTACTCATTGCTCACTGTATTTTGGATTGGCGATAACTGAAAAGAGAAAGAAAAATGTCGAGTTATGAGTTATGATTTGGCAAATTTTAAGTAAACAAAAACGATGTGAATGAAGCACAATTCTTGCGACTGTCAGCGCTGCTTCGTATTTTGTTGGAAAACATCAGTCGAGCAGAATCAAATTCACGATATTGTGATCTCTAGTCAAGTATTTTAATTAACAGCCGTTTGTATCAGTGAAGTTTGTGGAGGGAATTGAATATATTTTGCTTAAAAAATATGTTTTCGCTCAAAGTGAGCATGTTTCTCAAGTCAAGTTGAAATCAATGGATATCTCATAATATTATGTGTAATCAACATTCTTTAGATCTAGGATGGATTGGTTTGTCAAAACGGTTATTCGCTTCAGTAAAAGTGAAAATATAAAGTTTTGAATAGAACAACAAACTTACCGCGTGTATTTTCACCTCGTTCTCCATCGGTTCGGTTTAGATTTTCTTCGTTTTTGCTTCCATGTAACTTTCTTATCAATCAAAAACCATTTCAATTAACTCTTTTTCAAATGCAGAGTAGTACGTGATTCATAATTCTTTTGAAATAAGCTGTAAAATTGGCATATTTTTCAATGAAATTCAGTCAACTTGTACGAGCGCTAGCGATTGTTTACTTATCGAAATGTCCCATTCCCTCTTAGTCACGTTTTTGTTGTTGCACAGGAATCCCAACAGCAGAAAAAGCGGTAGATCGTAGCAGTGACAAAGATATGCACGTCAAAGAAAAGACAAACTAAATGATGATAATAATGGGCGAAATCTGCTGTTGCATACTCAAAAACTCAGTATCGTTACAGTCACTTCATTTATGAACGCATTTTAAAGAAGTTTTTGGACTATTTAAAATCGAATATGTGACTACTATAAGTGGCCACTATAACACACTTTTCAGATTGAATAAATTATCATAATTTACCAAAATGAGTCCCGTGGAACAAAAAAATGAAAATTAATTTTTTTCACAAAAAGAGTGTGAGGAACGGAGGAAAAAAGGAAAAGCGGAAAATTATTTTTTTGGTAAAAGGAAAACATTTCTTTGAGATGATAGACAAAAAGAAAAACCTTTTTACTGAAGAAATCAGAACGAATTCTTTAGGTTATTCTAAGATGCTATAAAAAAATTTGTAGACAGTAAACCAGTCATGACTTAGGTTAAAAGGGTTTTATTGGTAAAAAAACTCAATTTAATACACACAGTAAAAAGTCTTTACACAGCACATGTTCAAACATTAATTTACTAAAGCAATCGAGTTTACAAAAGTATACAGCAACAATTCTGGCACTAATAATGCATCACAGTAATGTGAAAACAGGAAATTATTTTTCTGTTAATACTGAAAAAATCTTTTTAGCAAAATTGCATTAACAAATGAAGAGTACATTTACGAACGATGTTCAATCTTGATACCAAAAGAAAACTGATTTACAGTAATACAGCTCCTTACCAAAGGATCAAATCAGTTTACATGAATACATTTTATCCTGAAAAGTTTGAAATACGTTAATCAATCGAGAGTAAATGAATGTTTTCCAGAATAGTTTGGCTTATATTCCTACGAAAACCTACTTTGACTAATTACTCTGTTCAAGAGATTAACATGCACTTATCACACACACAAAAAAAGGTTTTCCGATATATAAGGGTTTTTTATTTTATTTTACATTAAATGTTACATATGCCTTAGTAAAGAAAATTCCTACGAAATACAAATGAAACTACAACTATATTAACTTTCGCGCTAAGATTTAATACCGTTAAGAATGACTAAAGTTTCAACAAATTTCAAAACAAAGTGCAACTACATACTAGTCGCGATTTTTTAATCACTTACAATATGATGAAAAACATTTATAAAACTTTTTAATGTTAAAATAGAATGATTTATCAAGAAATAAGCCCCTGCAAAACACATTGACGTCTGTTAATGTTTTTATTTAACAAATAACTGAACAATAGCGTAGTTTGGAAAACGTGTTCAAACAAAACCTGCAAAAACACTATACGAAAGAAAAACTAAATTGTTCTAGCCAAAAAGAACTTACGATATGTAGGAATTCGAAAAAAAAACGACAAGTTATCTCGTAAAAAAGTACAAGTTTACTGACCAGACTCACACGTGCTTGATAGTTGTTCTGCATTTCATTGGTTCTATCACACACCTTATCATGCGATCCTTTCAGAATCTGTACTTCATACAAAGGCTAAAGGTTTCCTGAACACATCGTCTTCTAATGATGGAGTAAGACAAAATAGTTTTCACCCGCCAAAAGCTATTGCAGTTATGCAATGTCATACTAGATAATTACCACTGACTCACTTGAAAGCCGGTAGACTACTTGCTCTTTTGTTCTTTGAAACAAAAGTTAATCCCTAGACAACTAATTAGTTCTGGTGTCAAATTCTGGACAAATGCGAATAATAACTTTTCCCGCAAAATTCAAATTAGCAATCTAGGCAATAAATACCAAGAAAATTTGATTCTCATGTCATTTCATTTCAACTTCTGACAACGATGACTTCACTAGAGCACTTTCCCTGTTTTTGCAAAGTGAAAAACCTTGAACTGTTCAAGTCACAGAGCGAGGAACAATACATTCGATGCAAAGACAGAACTTGTGGATTTTTTACTAAAGCAACAGAGTTCAACGAGTACATGAAAAACTTTACAGAAAAAGTACTAGATGAATACAAGAAAGACTATCCAACATGCTTACATGGAAAACCAGCAACACTGTTTATTTCCAAAAGCGAGAAAAACCCCAATAGAGGGTATTTCAAGTGCAGTGTAAAGGACGATAAATGTGATTATTTTCAATGGTGTGACAGTCCTTCAAACAAAAACGCAAACAAGAAAAACAAACCTTACTGCAAATACTGTAAAAATAACAGTTCAAGAAAAGGGCGTCCAATGAAAAAGCACGAAGACAAAAAAACATTGAACACTATATAGATACTTATTTTGAACAGAATTCTCTTTGTATGATTTTGATGTAGTTTAATGTACAATATTTTTGTACATGATTATTGTAACCCGTAATTTATTATTCTGTTCAATAAAACTTGTTGAATTATGAAAACATCAGTGCAGTGTTAATTATTACACTATACATTAGCAAAAACTTTCATTAAAATCTTTATTTGTTAGAAATTAAAAAACGGCTCATTAGCAAATTATGTTCAATACTACCGACAAAAAGTCAAACACAACTAGTTTACAAACTTATCTCCTAAACTGAATACTTGACTTTGACCGTCTATTATAATCCAATATAGATAAAAAAATACTTTAAAACACAATTCATGCACAATGTTGATTGACTTAAAAGCATTCATAGATTTATTTGTCAGTAAAACTAGTAGCGTTGCGTAATAAAGTAAGTACAATGGGAGTATTAACACATGGTATGAATAGCAGGGTGGGGCTTTCAACGGGTATATATAAATGCAGAACTGGTCGGAACAGACAGTCATTTCCAGTCATGGCGCGAACACCAACAACAGATCAAAAACAACTACGAAGAAAGCATTTAAAAGCTGGTCGCCTTCTTAAAAGAGCGGCCACTCTGTTAAAACACAAAAAACCGAATTTTAACAGAGTGGTCTTTCTACAGACCAAAGCAACTGGTCTTTTAAAAGAAATCGCGGAGGCTGAGCTAAAAGCTGCCAGAAATGCTAAAGTAACACCGCAAGGTAACACTGTCAGTGCTCAAGTACAAAACCCGAACATTTCTTTTAGTTTAGAAAAAATTAGTGATAGGGAGATAAAATCGTACGGGGCATATAGTTGTGCCTTTCGCGCTAAATTAGATAATATTACTAGTTCAAATAACTTAATTAAGGATTCCTTAATTGCTCTTGATAATGTTTTTTCAAATGTCATATCTGAGGTTAAGACTAAATGCAAGCTCAATAACGGTGAAAAAGATAGAATGCGCGTCATGGTTAGTGCTGATAATCTCAAAAAACCTCTATCCACGAGACTAGTTCCAGTTAGTGAGCAAAATCCTTCTCTTATCTTAGGGGAAATAGGGCGTGTTCTTCAATCGGAAGAAGAACTTTCTCTTGATGATTCTTTCACCATTGATGTTGTAGCTCTTAAAGCACCGGTTGGTTCGGGTAGATTCGGTAAGGTCTTAAACTATTCTAAGCATACCAAAATGAAAAAAAGTATCTTAACAATTAAAAACAAGGACCTGTTATGCCGCGCTCGAGCCATTGTTACGGGCAAAGCTCTTGCTGACAAAGATCGGAAATTTTCTCAAATACGCGACGGTCGAAAAATTCAAAAACAACTAGCCTTAGCTTTACATAAAAAAGCCAATGTTTCTCCAGGACCTTGTGGTCTTGAAGAAATTGCACAGTTTCAATCTCTTCTACCAGACTATCAGATAGTTGTTATAAGTTTTCCCGCTAACAATTCAACTATATTCGAGGGAAAAAGTAGTGACAAGAAAATAATACTGTATTATAATCAAGGTCATTTTGACGTTATAAACCCCACAAAATTACCAGCATTTTTCGGTAAACGTTCTTTTTGCACTAAATGTAATAAGTACTATAGTAACTATGTGACGCATCCATGCATCGATACTTGTAAAATTTGCCAAAGAAAGAACTGTGTAAAATCGAATAAAATTGTACAATGTAATGACTGTAACCGATTCTGCCGTTCTCAAGAATGTTATGACAATCATAAAAAAGATCGTACAAAAAACGGTAAAAAGTTTCGTTCAAAATGCAGTCAAAAATTCCGATGTACAACCTGCAATGTGATCGTTGATGCACAAAGAAAATCTTCGCATGTGTGCGGTGAACATTTGTGTCATATCTGCAAAGAGTTTGTATCTGCCGATCATCTTTGCTATATGCAAAATGAACCGGTCAAACCACCTTCCGAACAGCTCATTTTTTTCGACGTGGAAACAGACCAAAGTACCTCTGAGCATGTAGTAAATTATATTGTTTCACAAGATTTTCACGGAACAACTAAAGTGTTCGAGGGCTACGAAGCGCTTAATTCTTTTTGCGAGTTTTTATTTGATGAAGCTCATCGTGGTTATTCGGTAGTAAGTCATTACGGCAGTAAATTCGATACGCTTTTTGTTTTACGATGGCTTCTAGAACACAGACCAACTTCTGACATACAGATCATTCGTAACGGGCAGCAAATTATTCAGCTTCACGTTAAAGCGTTCGATATTCGCTTAATCGATAGTTTTTTATGGTTTTCTTTGCCTTTAGATAAATTAGCCAAGACGTTTGACCTTGATACTTCCAAGTTTTCTAAAGGCACATTTCCTCATCTTTTCAATACCAGGGAAAACTGGAATTATCAAGGTCCAATTCCGGACCTTAAGTACTATTCTCCGGACAATCTTAACGCAGAGAAACGTCAAAAACTAATCGATTGGCATACAACCATGCGTAATTCGAACTATGTTTTTAATTTTAAAGAAGAAATCCGAAAGTACTGCATCCAAGATGTCAATATTCTTAGAGGAAGTTGTCTTCGTTTCCGGCAAATATTTCTCGATGAAACCGGTAAGGATCCATTTCGCTATTTAACCATCGCTTCAACAGTAATGGCTCTGTACAAAGACAAATTTTTGAAGCCGGAAACGATAGCCATTGTACCAAAACATAATTATCGGGGTGTTCAGAAACCATTTTCAAATGCATCGATACAATGGTTGGATTTTGTCTCACATATAACGGGCACAAAAATTAAACATGCTCTTAACGGTGGTGAAGTGAAAATTTATGACGAACATGAAAATAAGTACTATTTTGTAGACGGCTTAGCGGGTAAAACTGTTTATGAATTTTATGGTTGTGTATTTCACTCATGCAATAGGTGTTATCAGCCCGATTCATTAAATCCTTTTAGACCGAATACCACCAACGTAGAAGTTTACAGAGAAACTCTTCATCGGGAAGAAAGACTCCGCGCCTTAGGATACGAGGTTAAGTTTATATGGTATTGCGATTTTGAAATTCTTTCAAAAACACCGGAATTTAAGCAATTTCTTTCCAGCTACGAAGTGCAGGGTAATCTTATTCCAAGAGATTCTTTTTTTGGTGGTCGTGTTTGTCCAAACAAACTGTTTTATAAAGCCAAACCAGGCGAGAAGATACGATATGTAGATTTTACATCTCTGTACCCTTTTATCAACAAAACAAAAGACTATGCGATCGGAATTCCGAAAGTTATTCGCGAAAATTTTGTCGATGTCAATAACTATTTCGGCTTAATTCGTTGCAAAATTCTTCCTCCAGCAAATTTACTGTTTGGTGTGCTGCCTTATCACACTAATGGTAAACTTATGTTTCCATTGTGCAAGTCGTGTGTTATTGAACAAAAGTCGGTATGTAAACACACTATTGAACAAAGAGCTCTCACTGGTACCTGGGTCAGTGCCGAATTACAAAAGGCTGTACAACTAGGTTACGAAATTCTTGAATATTATGAAGTCTGGAATTTCGAGAATAAATCTACTGAGCTTTTTAAAGACTATGTGAACACTTTTCTTCGATCTAAACAAGAGTCAAGCGATTACCCAGAATGGGTTCAAAATGACAATGACCGAGCGCAGTATATTCAAAATTATTGTGATCATGAAGGAATTAGTTTAAGACCTGAACGAATCCAACCTAACGGTGGTTTGAGAGCCATCAGTAAATTATGTCTCAATAGTCTTTGGGGTAAATTTGCCCAGAAAGAAGAACGTACTAATTCTGAACTAGTCTATGAACCTAAGAGGTTTTTTGAGATTGCTCACGGTGCTGAATATGACCTACATGATTTTTTTATTCTAAATGAACATGTAGCAGAAGTCATTTTTTCTCAAAAACATGAGTACCGTAAAGAATCTCCTTCAACTAATATTTTTATAGGTACATTTACAACTGCTTATGCTAGGTTAGAACTGTATAGGTTGTTAGAAAAATATCAGGATAGGGTCTTGTATTTTGACACTGACAGTGTGATCCTAATTGAGCGTGACGACGATCCTGAAGACTTCATCCAACTCAGTGATTACCTGGGTGGTCTTACCGATGAAATTGTGAAAGATCACGGTCCGAATCATTATATTGAGGAGTTCGTCAGTTGCGGACCAAAAAACTACGCCTACAGAGTGAGTGATGGATCTTATAAAGTAAAAATCAAAGGCTTTACACTAAATTACAAAAACGCACAGAAACTGAACTTTAATTCACTGAAACAAATAGTCAGTGATCTGAATCAAGCCCCCAAGATAACCATTGTCAACGACCAAATCAGAAGAGATCCAAAAACAAGGAAAATTTACACAAAAAAAGAAGAGAAAAATTATCAACTTGTTTTCGATAAAAGGTTGATACTAAATGGCGGTGCTGAAACTGTTCCACATGGATATTTCTGGAGACCACCAGCTGAAAGTGAAATTGCAACAACTTCACAACCACTCTCCAACTCAATCAGCTTCTCTTTACTGTTTTCCAAACATCATCTTCCAACAGTTGAGGATAACGACCTGGGTGAACTTTTTCTCAATGACATTGAAAATGTTTACAACAACGATCAAGAAATTGCTGATGATGAAATAGTTGATCTAATGAACACTTCTGACGAAGAAGACGACGATGATGAGGATGAATATGATGAGGAAGATTTGAACTTTTTAAATGATGAAGAAGAATCAAACACTGATGAGCTATCATTTTACAGAAGTGTAAACAATAATGAACAGAACATGTTTATATAAACATTCAATGAACATTTTGAAAAAGAAGTTAGTATCCAGGTAGTTAGTATATAAGTTATTTTGCAATCGTTCTGCGATCCATGATCAAATATTAGAGCCTTGACAGAAAAAAAAGGTATTTCTACACAGTATTAAAGTATATAGTATTTTACACACGTTTTTGCATTTTACATAAGTTAGGTTTTTGAACTATCATTTTTCTATTTCAACATACAGTTATTATTTATACATAAGTTACGTTTTCTACTATTATTTTTTATTATTAAAAAAACAGTTAGTTATTATAGTAGTTTTACAGCCATTTTGTGCTGATATTATAAACAAAGTGTTATCTGGTGTGATGTTTTTGTACGAATAAAAAAACTATTATGCTGAAAACATGGCTATTTTAATGTCTATAGAAAACAATGGGGAAACAATACTATAATATATTGCGATTGCTAACAAATTATCATTCTGTGTGAAAACACTCGTTCGATCATGAAGTGCTGTTTACCACTAGCGCAGAAAGGTTTAAAACTAGGCAACATTTTTAGACAAATCAGATGCGCACTAGCATGCTGCAATAGCACAGTCATCCTTCAAACAACTGATGGGAAAAAGCAAAAGACAAATCAATCAGCTTCTGAAAAGCCTATATTACAATCCAAAAAGTCCCGCAAGTTTTTCAGCAGGGGAAGCGCTTTATCGTGCTGCAAAGGATGTAGGGGGAAACTCAATCACTAGAAAAATCGTTTACGACTGGTTAGCCGCACAATCTACACACACTTTGCATCGTAGACTTCGAAAATCCTTTAGAAGAAATGTAACTTTAGTAAACGCTATAGACGAACAATGGCAGATAGATTTAATGGACGTATCTAACATTGAAAAAGAAAACAAAGGCTTCAATTTCCTACTCGTCGCTATAGACGTTCTGTCAAAGTTCGTGTGGTGCGCTCCACTGAAATCAAAAAATGCTACAGATACCACAAATGGATTCATCAAAATTTTGAAAGAGGCCAAACCGCGCAAGCCGATTTCTGTGCAAAGTGATTTTGGAACGGAATTTGTCAACAAAACATTCCAAGCTCTCTTGAAGAAAGAAAACATTCACTACTTCAACACGCAAAACATGGAGATCAAAGCAAGCGTGGTAGAGCGTGTGATACAAACATTGAAACATAAACTGTACAAATATTTTACTTTCAAAAATACTTTGAATTATCTGAACGTTTTGCAAGATATTGTAAATAGTTATAACAATACTTTTCACTCGTCCATAAAACAAAAGCCACGTCTTGTTAACCTTGAAAACGAAGATCAAATATGGCATAACTTGTACGATAAAACGCGTTTAAACGAGCCCGCAAAGTTTCGTTTTCGTGTAGGTGATAAAATTCGTCTTTCAAAGAAAAAATCTACGTTTGCAAAAGGCTACGAAACAAACTTTACAAAGGAAATATTTGTCATCACAAAACGTATAGCTAGAAGCCCGCCTGTTTATACTATCAGTGATCTCAAGGGCGAACCAGTCATAGGCACAATATATGCCAGTGAAATGCAGCTTGTAAAAGAATAATAAAATGAAATGTTTTTACAAATCGTTGTCACAGTTTTAGTTGTCTCTTCAACATGATGGACGGACAGTTTTTTGTTCTTTTACCTTCAAACGCATCTCTCGACTTGTACGCCGATAACGCGTTATCAAGTTATACGGTACAATTACCTGAAAGAATCCAACTCAACGGTGAATATGAAGTGGGTCTACAAAGCATTATATGGCCAAAAACATATTATAACGCTCCAGACAAAATTTCACGTATTGAATACATCGGTCCTGATAAAATACCGGATTCAGTGCGCATTCAAGCGGGAAACTATGACAGTATGAAAACTCTGATTGATGCTATTAATGTTAAAATGAAAGAAAGATTGGGAGATAATATCAAACTGACTTTCAATACCATATCCGAACAAGTACATGTTGATGTAAAAAACGGTTACAAACTAGTACTGTACAACCAGTTAGCACAAATGCTGGGTTTTGGTGATAAAGAAGTTATAATCGCTTCTGCAAAAACAAGTCCTCATGTGTGTGATCTAAATGGCGGTATCGAATGCTTGTATGTGTACGCTAGCATCCTCGACTATCAATTTGTCGGTGATACCAAGGCGAAACTGCTCAAAGTTCTTCCAGTTACTGGAAAATACGGCGATATTATTTACAACCAGTTCATTGTCCCAACCTATTTTCCTCTGTCAGTCTCTGAATTTCAGAACGTCAGAATAGATATATTGGATAGCGCTGGTAGAAAAATTCAGTTTAAAAGAGGACGCGTAGTAGTTAACTTGCATTTCAGAAAGAAGCAGTTATCGTATCTGGTGTAAAACATGAGTTTAAAACACATTCCACCAACTGAGCTTTACAAGCACTATTATTCAACTCAAGCGCAAAAGGGCGGTGGTGCGTATTTTAGTGGAAAGCTGTTTCAACGGGGCTATGGAGGTCAGCGTGGAAAAGGAATCGGTAGTATTTTTGGCAGTCTTTTTAGAAAGGCTCTACCTTTTCTAACGACTGCATCAAAAACCTTAGGGAGAGCTGCGCTCAAAACAGGAGCAAATGTGCTAGCGGATGCTGCGGAAGGTGGTAATATCAGGAATTCGTTTCGAAACAGAATAAAAGAAACAGGTGGTGATTTGAAACGTAACGCTACTAACCAAGTGCTGAGGGCCTTGAATAATCAAACAGGCTCGGGAAAGAAACGTGGTAACAAGAGAAAGCGTGATAGATCAAAAACCCCAGCTATAAAACGAAAAAAATTAACAAAGTCGGTCAGATCGTCGAAAGCTGTCAGACGACGCAGAACCTCAAAAGCAGTCAAACCGAGAACATTTGAAGATATCTTTGGATCTTAAAATGGCTTTGATTCATCCCCGTTCACAGGAATGCATGGTAGAGGAACTTGATTTATTTACAATAAGTCCAACACAGACTAGCATTATCAAAAAGACTGACATTGAATATCAACCGATATCTACTGTCACTGCTGACACCCCAATTGAGTTTAATATCGTTGGTGATGAAAACTATGTAGACCTGGGTTTTGTCAATTTATTGATATCAGCCACCATCAAACACAAGGATGGAACGAATATTGAAGCTGATGAGAAAATAGCACCTGTTAACAACTTACTACATGCTCTATGGAAACAAATAGAAATATATGTAGGATCTACGCTAGTCTCCAGCTCGACGAATACTTACAGTCCTGAAAGCTATTGTAAGACTGTCTTGAGCTACGGTATGGGTGCTAAAAAGTCGCAACTACAAACGTCAATGTGGTATAGTGATACAGCTGGTGCCTTTGAGGATACCAAGGTAGGCGATGACGGTAAAAACGTTGGGTTGAAAGAAAGAAGCAAACTGATAGCACGGAGTAAAGAATTTGAGCTGATAGGTCCACTACTATGCGATATTTTCATGGTTCGAAAATTTCTCTTGAGTTTTGTCGACCTAAAGATTAAGCTCATTCCAAATGCTCCTGAATACTTTCTAATGTCTGGTGAAACGGGAAAAGAGTACAAACTAGACTTTACATCGGTAAAACTGAAAGTAAGAAAGGTCAAGATTGCAAATCACGTAATTCTGACTCACGAGAATGCACTCAAGACAAGTCCTGCCATGTACGAGGTACCAAGAACCGTTACTAAAACCTTCACTATTCCTGGAACTACTATTTCAATCGTAAAAGATAACATCTTTAACGGACAGATTCCTAATCGTCTTATAGTATTTATGAACAAGTCTTCTGCTAGCAATGGAAGTTTGACAAGAAACCCTTTTAACATGGAACTTTTTGGTATTTCTTCGATCGGTGTCTACGTAGACGGAGAGCAGACCCCTTCAAAACCGCTAAAACTGAAGCTCACCGGTAGCAGCAAGAAATATCTAGAGGGCTATCAAACACTGTTTACTGCAACAGGAAAGTACAACAACGACTCTGGAAATAATATCCAAGCTACTGACTTTATCGCAGGATTCGGATTCTTGGTATTTGATCTTAGAGCTGATGGCTGTGATGCTTCAGAATACATGGCTCTCAAACAAAGGGGAAATCTTTCACTAGAAATTGTGTTCAGTACAGCTTTGACAGAAGCTATAAATTTATACTGCATTGGAGAAACAGACGGCGTTCTTGAGATTACACGGGAGAGAGAGGTTCTGTTCGACTATACAGCATGAACACTTTAGATCTGATTCAAGCCATAGAACAAGATTCAAGAAGTCGTGGTAAATTCTGCGGCGTTTATGCTTCTGATACTCTGCCTAAAGTAATTGAAAGTTATCCTTGTGGACTGATTGTGAATACAGATCCTCAAACAGAAAAAGGATCACATTGGCTGGCTATGTACTTCCCTAGCAAAGAAAACGCCGAATTCTTTGATTCTTATGGAAACCCGCCTGATTTTTATCTAGAAAACTTCAAAACATTTTTAAATAGTCATTCAAGAAAATGGACTTATAATCATAGATGTTTACAAAGTTTAGCGTCCAGCATGTGTGGACAGTTTTGTGTGTATTTCTTATTGAATCGAATCCGTGGAAAATCGATGTTAGAAATAGTAAAATCGTTTACTGATAACTTAAGTGTGAATGATCAACGTGTAAGTCATTTTGTTCGTAGATTATTAGGTTTTTCAAATGATAAAAAAAGAATAAAACGTACTCAAATAGCATTGACACGCGTGCAAAATAAGACCAATTAACGTAGTACAATAAAAACAGATTACTGTGTATTCAAAGTGTTTTTTTATTTGTCCAATAAACATGTTTACAATCATACATATATAATTGGTCTAATATTGGATCCAGTTATCGGAGAAACGTTTCGCTGTTCTTGTGCGTTTGAATGTAGGAATCTTTGATGTTCTTGGCGTGGTTGGCGGTGTTGGTGGGAAAGAGAATTTTTCTGTTGACGGTGCAGCTGCAGATGCTGGAGAATCAGTTTGTACTTGTGAAATATGACTTTTTCGTCGTTCGTTTCGCATCAAGTACTTGGGCATGTTAATCTTGCTTAATGACTCTGTAAAGGTTTCCCACCCCGTAGGATCAAAGTTTTTTCTGTCTCTCAGTTGGTCGTTGATTAAATCAATAATATTCGATCCTGGGATTTTATGGCCATTTACTGTGATTTCGCCTCTATCGTTCCATGTGATGTGTTCTCTGTTTGCTTTCAATCGGTTGATCATAGACTTTGCTAACGTTTTGGATGTTTTGGGAACAGAATCTAATATTTCACCTTCGGACAAGCGCTCGGCAGTCGTTTCCTCAGGATTATTTTGTTGCGGGGTTTCAGAAGGGTCATCGGTAGGTAGTGGCGCTGGATCCTGTTGTATTTTAACTGTAGGAACAAATGCTCTGTTTTTCTCATGGACGTCGAGGTAGCGATGTAGATTTTGATTGTATTCTGCTACTTTAGCGTCAGGCTGTGCAGTTCTGTCCTCTAATATATCGTCCATTTTTTGATCGATCCTTATGATAGATTTAGTAATGGGTGTAGTCTGTATGTTCTCTTTTCGTTCTAATGTATCCAGTAACCCCTCAGGTATCAAAACCATGCGTCTGGTGAACTTCATGGTTTAGAAAATACGGCTTGTAGTGCTGAAATAACTGGCGGTAACAGTGTTAAAAGCAACGATCCACCACTTTGTAAAAGATGTCTCTTTTTGTGTTTAATAGGTACCTGTCTATCAGCGAGTACTCTGAGCTGTTTTCTATACCTTCGAAGTTTAGCCTTCTGTGCTGCTGTTAGGTTGACTATGCCTTTAAGTACGTTGATTGCGATTTCCGATAACGTTAGGATCAAGTCTTTGTCACAATGTTCGAGTAAGGCTTTGCGTTGATTTTTGTTACACTTTGCTAAAACGGTCAGAAAATCAATATTCCGCTTTACACGGTCTGACATTTTCGTGCAAATGAAGTAGTCAACTTGTATGTTTGGGTTTTATATTTTTTTCACGTAAACTGTGTGGCGTTCTTGAGGGAAAATGTTTGTACGCAGTCTCAAGTTTGACGGTGAAGACGGATGTAGGTCGAACAACAGATAGCCGTATAGTCTACTCGTTGCATCCTGAAAACTTTCCATAGCATAATCTCTGTCATTTTTTCCGCAGAATGCTTGTTGTATGAGTGTAGAAATACCAAGAGAATCACGACAATTTTTGAACGTTAAAATATAATGACAGTTGAGAGAAATTGTGCGGGAATACTTTCTGCGTGGAAATAAATTTTGTACAATATAGATGACGGTGATGTTCTTGTGGTGGGAATGTTTAGTCAAGAGATCTGACATACGCTGGTCATTAGAGCACGAATCCATTAAATCGTCAATGATCAAGATACCGTGTTCCCCTTGAAAATAGTCCAGCACATCTTCTGGAAAGCCTTCGACAAAAACTATATTGCCAATTTCATTTTGTAGCTGCGTAAAACCCGGCTGGTAGGCACCGTAACAGTAAACAATTTTACCAATTCCTTGATCAAACATTTCTTGTCTGTTCATAAGTATTCTTTTTGTGAGTACAGTTTTACCACTCTGGGAAGGTCCAGAAATCATAATACTAGTAGGAGTTTTGAAAGGTATAAGTGTCATCGTGAATAGACAGTTTAAAAATGAACATAAAATAGAAAATGCATTCTTATTTATTAGTTAGGGCTACATGAAAGGAAATATAAGTTGTCATAATAAGATAGGAGACATGGGTATAATCAAAAACAGTTTATTCAAGAAAACGTAAAAATAACATACATTTACCAGAGAATTTTTTTTTGTACAAGGCTAATTCCCATAGCCGTTTATATAATTACGATACACCTCAGTAGCAATGTCGTCAAATTCATCTCTTTGTCTACTTAATATTTCCTTTCTACTGTCTTTACATTCATAGCGCAACAGTTCAAGCCCGTTCAATGGGCCATCTAACTCTTGATCTGTATTTCTCTTAAACAGCGTCATAACTTCATCGTCATCTACTCTATCCAAAGCATCGATGCTATATCTCCATACGATAGTCTGTGCATCTAGCATCATACAGTCGTGATGAAACTGCGATGGGTCATCAATCTCACATCCTTCACACCGCTCTCTGCTTATATCGGATAATGCCCATATGAATGACTTTGAATTAGCAAATGCTCTAAGCAACAGTTTTTCAATGATCTCTTGTCTTGGTGTGAGTTGGGGTTCTATTTCGAGAATACTTTCTTCGTACGTTGGAATATCCAAATGTAGCTCTGTCATCGGCTCTTGTGACTGGGCGTCCGCCAGCCATGAAGAAACGAAGTTAGATAGCTCTTGATCTTTTACATACTCGGCAAATGCAGATGCCATGTTACTGATGAAACTGGAAAATTGTTCACCAGTTTCAAGCACTTCATACTTGTTAATGTTTTCTGCAGAACTAGCAGGTCTGCGTACAATTGTTAGACGGTTCATGTTAAGGCGTTGATTTCAATATCGACAGATAGAGTGGTTGTTCAAACGTGTGTGTAAAGGTTTTTATATTGATTGTGAGCCCCCAGTATGCCTGTACAAGGATTTTGAGCTTACACCGTAACCGATCAGCGGGATTATAGATTAATAGTTTCTTCCAGTCCCTGCCGTAATTAATTGACAATATGTTTCGTTTAGAAGTGGATCAAGATAAGGGAGAGCTGAGCTTTTGTTGGCTCAACGATAAGAAAGAGGAGCAGAAGGTGCTTGTAAATAACGCAGAGAACAAACTTGAAACAAACCAAGAAATATCAAGGGCAAAAATCGTTGAAAGTGGCTTGATTCCCTCATCAGCAGTCTTTAAACAGACAAAAAAGGCAACTCTTGAATACAACGATGGTGGAAGAGAGCACATAGTCACAATAGAGTGTACAGGAGAAAAGGGAGAATTTAGTTGGCCCAAAGAGTGGGACTTTCGTCTCACAGAAGGTGGCGTTACCGAAACATTTCGCGCACCAACACCTGATTGTGTTCTTGCTTACGAATATTACTTCAATCTTGTTAAAAAAGAGATTCTCCAACACCAATTGAATTTGAAGAACTTTGGATTTCCTTCTCAACCAGCGCCAACTGGGCTGTTTTGATCTAACAATGTGATTAATGTCTCATTTTTATTGATTTATTCTTTTGTTCTTAAAACTTTCATATATATCCGATAACTTGTTGAAGGTTCGTCATTATAAAGAACTGTACGTGGAATCACCATGAACGAAATGATGAAGGAATTGGAGTGTTTTTTCTCATCGCTCTTCTACAACTGCTGTGAAGAGATTGCCCGCAACCTGTGGTTCGAAAATATCAAGCGAGATTGTCCGTATCGAGTGCCCGAAGAGTGTAAAGTTGACAAAAACTTCTGGAAAGATTACTTTTTACCGACTTGGAATTTTGTACAGATGAACCTGCGCTGTAGAAAGTTAATTCTAGCATTTGACGATTTTTCAAAACGCGAGCTCAACGTAGACGGTGAAAGCGAAGAGTATTTCAATTTGAAAAACCTGACAATGAACTTTCTTCACGAGCTCTACAGTAACAACAGCATTGAAAAAACATTGAAACTGATGGAAGATCAAAATCAAGTTGATGACAACTTGAACAAGAAACTCTATCTCCATCAGCTAGCAAGTGAATTGTGTGATGTGTTTGTCGGGCCTTTGTTTTACAAATATGATCCTGACTTTTGTATAGATTACTTTTACAAGTATTTACAATCCAAATACACCTTTATTCCCGAGATTGAAGGTGGAAGAACGATCAAAAAATCGTCTATCGTTGTACATGGAGTTAGTGATATCGCAAACTATCATTTCACCGTTCTCGAAACAGGTGAACGGTTTAGAAGTCCAGAACAAAACCCTCGAAAAGCATTCTTGATGCACAGAAAACTTCGAGGACCATACTCTTGTGCTAAAGAATTTAGAAATGAACTCTGCTAAATCATTTATTATTTATTACATGTATTTTACTTTTTACCAATAAAACCCTTCTAACCTAAGTCATGACTGGTTTACTGTCTACAACTTTTTTTTTATAGCATCTTAGAATAACCTTGTACTTTTTTCTACAGTAACTTGACTGTGTGAGAAAAAAGAACTTGTTCTGATTTCTTCAGTAAAAAGGTTTTTCTTTTTGCCTATCATCTCAAAGAAATGTTTTCCTTTTACCAAAAAAATAATTTTCCGCTTTTCCTTTTTTCCTCCGTTCCTCACACTCTTTTTGTGAAAAAAATTAATTTTCATTTTTTTGTTCCACGGGACTCATTTTGGTAAATTATGATAATTTATTCAATCTGAAAAGTGTGTTATAGTGGCCACTTATAGTAGTTATGTGATATTCGAAAAAAAATCGACAAGAAAAAGATTCCTTTATTGTAAGAAGCGCAATTTAATCACCTGACCAGCGTTATTTTTATCATTTTCCTTTTTTTTAGTTTTAAGCGCTTAAAAGCAGCGAAACAAACAGATAAATTACATAGGTCAAAGAAAAGCCCGAGTTCACGCAGATATGCGTCTAGTTATCTGTAAAAGTACTTTGGAGTCTTGAATTGACGAATCTCCCAATTCAATTGATCGGAAAGAATGGGAATATAGCCGTCGGCTTCGGATTCGGTTCGTCGGAAAGCCTTCCGAAGGGATATCCTTTTGAGGGATGGCCAAGCGTGCTCACCCACACATTGACCCTGGCACCGGCTGGTTTGACAAGTGATCAAAATCTCCAAGATTTTTGGAGATTTTGATCACGTGACCAATAAAATCAATATGGCCGACAGTCACATGTCAAACCAGCCAGTACCATACCCTGGGTACCAGAGGTTCTCAGCCCCTCGCGGCCTCTGGTACCCAGGGTACCAGTACCACTAATGACTATGCAAAGTCATTTGAATATGTATATTCTGTTGAAAGAAATATATTAATAACATACTCACGTGAAAATGAGACCTGGCGGGAATACTAGAGTAATGTGATTGGTCGTTGAGGGGTATAAATTAAAAGGACGCCCTTACATTCATTACTTCGTAAAGAATCGCGGAGAAGCTACATTGCGAAACACCCACCCTCCCCACTCCAGACGGGGTGCAGGAGCGGCTAACCATTTTTTTGTTCTTCGTACTGGGGAAATCTCGGTCGGAGTTGCGTATCCATTCCTCATTAATAACAATTACGGTGGCTTTGAAACTTAATGCGCATGCGTCGAGAGTTAGTAACACTCTATGAGAGTTAGTAACACTCAATTGAAAAATATTTCACGCAATTTCAATGTCCCTTCAAAGCCACCGTAAACAATGCTTGTAACAGAATAATACACAATGTGTGAGCGACCGCCATTTTGAAAAAAGAGCGAACAGAGTGGCCCTGGGGACGAGGTTGTGTGTGAGCGACCGCCATTTTGAAAAAAGAGCGAACAGAGTGGCCCTGGGGACGAGGTTGTATCCGGGTAAGGCTATTCCACGGGCGGAGGGTGAACAGTGAAAATTTCGGAAACTGGTGACGAGTAACATTGTACTTCCGCTGAAAACGTGACATATGCCACGAAATTGTCACGAAATCTCTTTCATATAGTTTTGCTCGGCATTTCCCCTTTTTCTCTCTAATTAAGAATAGCATGAATAGATCGAAACCAACATAGTCGCAATTTACTGAAACATTCAGGATTTTTTTCTATAAACGGGCCTTGTATATATAGTATTGCTGGTAGTCTATGGATAGTAATCCGGATCGCATCATTGTCCCACACACACACACACACACAAAAAAAAAAAAAACACACAAAGAAAAACAAATTAACCCAACCTCGTCATTTGTTTTTATCATCATCCCACTTAAATAGTGTCACAAACATACTCCACCTAAAACAATCTTCAAAAATTTTATTTTTATCAGTAACTTCTGTACATAAAGTCAATAGAATATCAAACACATAAATGTATTGAGGTGCTCCTATCGATTCCATAAGGACTCACTCAAACGGTGTAAGTTTTCAGAGGACAGAGATATGAACGTCTATGCACTATTGTGGGAAAAACTAATTAGGACAAGCAGCCAGAGCGCTGATCATGAATGGAAACGTGATGATGCATGGTTTTTGTTTACTTTGATCTACAATTCTATCCTACAAATAGCATTTATTTATTTATTTTTTTCAATGTAGAAACCCTGACTCATGTGAAAATGTCTGAAGACGACTGGTAGTCCGGGACCTGTCAGTGGGGTAGGGGTGAGGGGGGTGGGGTGTTTAACGTGAGGAGGGTCTTAATTCTTTTAGTACATCGAATGGATCCATTGCAGTCCTTCATCGAACGACATTTGCATGGTTCGTTATACATGTATTTACTCGTGATGACGTAGGCGAAAAATAACTACTTATAGCTGAGGTGTTTGAATTCATCGACACACGATCATCAAGATTTATTGTTTTTGCTACCTGAACTACATTCGAAAACCGAACGAAAAACAGATTTAATCAAGGAGAATAATGTGTGCTTATTTTCATGGTTATTTTCAATAGAAGTGCGAACACCGAGAAAATTAAATAACGTGTGAGCTCGAGCCGTTCGACGATGTCAACAGTTTCATTTGACAATTTAAAATGCCCATCATAGTCGAGTAACTAGCTTTCCGATGTGATTTTGTATGTAAAAATCTATATTACTTTGATGTTAGTAAAACGAAAACAGCTTATTAAATCATTTACATCAAGTTAATCGTGCCTATCACACGCAATCTAATAGTTTCAAAATGGCGGTTTATCGGAAGTACTCGACAACGCTGGGAGACTTGAAAAAAAATTTTTTTTATCTCTTGAGTTTTACCACATATTTTTCTTACTATTTTTGCTATTTATTTTTCAATAAATTGAATTTTTTCATTCACGTTTTGCATTCTTTTCGCACTATTACAGAACGTGAATATTTTGTTATCCATCCGGATCGATGGCAGCGAAGTATTTTTCGGAGATATCAGATCGATGTTCAGACTATTATATTTGAGTTTATTTCCCAAATTAATCTTTATATACTAAAAAGTAAGATCTTTGTTCTTCATCACATTGTCTGAGTTATATGCCCATTGGGCGCTTCATTTTCAAGATATATACAGCTGTTGTAATTACCAATGAACTTTCCATACATTGTAACAGGCTGATATTACATTTAATACACATAGTTGGGTTTACATATGATTTTATTTCAAGTTACACTAACAGAATAAATTATATTCAAAGCATACTTATTATCTGTGTAATATCATTTAAAAGCCTTCAAATTAAGGGACTTGACAAAAATTAACAGGGGGAAGGAGAGGGGTGCAAATTTAAAATGGAGATGGAAATATAATCATGGCCCTCCCAAAGGATGACAATATCTTCACTCTCCCCAAGCTTCCTTCCAGCAATACATTGTTCCACCTCTTTAAGGGTTCTTATTTTTTCTGACTCTTCCCTATTACCAGTCCAGTAGTGGATCTATGGGAAAGGTGCATACCCCTTCCCGAAAGGATTTCACGTCATTGCATTCTTATTAGTATTTTCCCAAAATATCACAAGTATTTCATGCGTACTGAATAGAGCACCCTCTCCTGAAAATGATGCAGCCCCTCCTGAAAACAATCCTAGATCCGCCTCTGCAGTCGCAACACCTTTGCGTTCCTTGTATCTACACACATCAGTTCACATTGTCTATAACAACCATACATTAATAGCACGACACACTTTACTCTGACCACCCAGACAAAAAACATGTACTTCTCAACAATGTGTCCAACTCGTATCGCAGGGCACGAGTCAACCCTGCTAACAGGGTCTAGTTCATTCGGAGGTAGAAGCGGCCATGAATCCGGAATCCGGAAAACTGGACATAAAATCATTGGGAATCCTTGGTCTTCAAAAAGCGTACATTGTCGTCTTGTACGTTGTGTTCATGAAGGCAATGTCACTTCCGTACCGTAGAAGAAGTCTTTGTTGCCAAGGCTCTTGATGGACATACAGAAAGGGTACTTCCGTGACCTTCTGGTCTGTTGTCATTGTCTCCCCATGGGGCCTGTAGAAAAACCTGCTCTCCGGTGATTCTTGCCGCCATTTATTAATTTTTACTTGCAACGCTTCCTGGTCATCTGGACATGACTTCAGGGAATTGATAGCCCTTCCTATGTGATTCTTTAAATCCGTGTTCCTGGGGTATTATCTTCTGTTGGATTTCAATGGCTTCTTGGTGGCTCCTCCGAACAGGTCTTCCTCACATATTGAGAAAGACATCTTTTCATCTCGGGAAGTCTGGTTACATTTTGCTTGACGAGCTCGTGGATCTTCTGGATGATACTGGACCAACTGGATGTTTAATATGCGTGGTGGACAATGGTATTTTCACATAGTAACGCGTTGTGGTGATGAATGTGTGCGCGGGATTTTCTTCCACAGTCGTTCTAATGGTGTTAAGGATTTCCGTTTTGGCTGCTTTTCTTTTTCTCATTGATTGTGATGCATCAATCCTTATACATCTGAATTGTATTACAGCAGGGCAATTCAATTTGGTCCTTGTCTGCAAGCGAACGCGTGTCTTTTTCTGATAGTCGTGTTCAGATGGCTTCTGTTTTTGGCGTCCACCACGAGCATCCTTTTTTATAGGACAGTATTTAAAAAAACATAAAATAAATAAAGCAAGAATGAATAAATGAATGAATGAACTAATGACTGAATGAATGAATGAATGAATGAATGAATGAATGAATGAATGAATGAATGAATGAATGAATGAATGAATGAATGAATGAATGAATGAATGAATGAATGAATGAATGAATGAATGAATGAATGAATGAATGAATGAATGAATGAATGAATGAATGAATGAATGAATGAATGAATGAATGAATGAATGAATGAATGAATGAATGAATGAATGAATGAATGAATGAATGAATGAATGAATGAATGAATGAATGAATGAATGAATGAATGAATGAATGAATGAATGAATGAATGAATGAATGAATGAATGAATGAATGAATGAATGAATGAATGAATGAATGAATGAATGAATGAATGAATGAATGAATGAATGAATGAATGAATGAATGAATGAATGAATGAATGAATGAATGAATGAATGAATGAATGAATGAATGAATGAATGAATGAATGAATGAATGAATGAGTAAATAAAGAAATAAATCGATGGATGGATGAATGGACATAACTTTGTGTTTGAGTCTGTAAGTCACAGACTACCGTAGAATTCTATTCTTAATTGCAGAGAAAAGGGAAAATGAAAAAAAAATTTGAAATATACAAGGAATATTTTTAATCTTAACATGTTTCGGCATGTTTATGCCACTATCAGAAGATAATGCAAAGTTCGTGTGTTTATAGTGGTAAATATGATTGACACAATAATTACGTTTGATATGAACTATCTAATATAAACGGGAAAATTAAAACAAAACAAAAACAAAAAAACGTGGTGTTACATGATATATGTGAAAAGTAATAAGATAAATATATATGATAACAAGAAAATGACTACATAAAATAACCGAAGTTGAAAGAGAGTTTTTAAAAAGCTTTTCCTGACCGTGAAGTGCGGGATTTAAAGTTTTAATGTAATAGACTTCTTAAGTTTTAACTGAAATGGTGTTTTATAGAGTAGTCTAACAAATGTAACGCCGGGCATTACATCCCGCACCAGCTGAAAAAGATTTCTTATCTTCTTATCTATCAAAAACTAGTTCTATTTTATATCTTTTTTGCAAAAAAGTTTTCAATGTAATTTGTTACATCTAATTTGTTTATATTGTAGATAGTGTCAATCATATTAACCCCTATAAATACAGTTGTGACGAACTTTTCATTATCTTCTGATATTATCGTCTTGTGCTCACAAAATGTAAATGGAGAAAAACTATATGAAAGAGGTTTCGTGACAATTTCGTGGCATATGTCACGTTTTCAGCGGAAGTACAATGTTACTCGTCACCAGTTTCCGAAATTTTCACTGTTCACCCTCCGCCCGTGGAATAGCCTTACCCGTTGTGACCAATTTTGACCGATACCGAGGGATACCAAGTCTCAAACTTAAGGGTATACGGGATATTTGCGTTACACATTTAGGGGATACGGGATCTCAATACCCCCCTTAACTGGGCCTCAAAGTCCGCAGTCAGCTCGTTACGTTGGGAAGCACTTTCCCACGGGCGATGTCAGAGGCGAAGACCGCGATCTAAAATTAATTATCAGCGGTTTCCCATATCGGAAATGATGAAATCTTTCTGGCGTGACAAAGGAAAGGTCACGATGTATTATTGCATGCAATCGGTACTCATTTTTAAGCCCTCGAGTCTGAGTAATAACTAAATAAATGAAACGTACAATAAACTAGATTGGGACTTATGAAGTAATTTTGATGGATTGATCATTCAAAATAAAATTGATAAACTTGGCGAGGTGTTAAATAAATTTGAAAAATATAAATAAAGAGAGAGAAAAAAAAACTGAACAGTTTAGTTCAGTAAATTACACCAATAATCAAATAACAAACTACAGCAATAATCAAAGTAGTGTCAGAAAAATAGAACAGGACTCCTTTGTTAAAATGCAAAAAAATATAATAATAATAATAATAATAATAATAATAATAATAATAATAATAATAATAATAATAATAATAATAATAATGTAAACTTTTATTTCATATTTTTGCACATACAACTGTAAACCTCACTATACCTAGGCAGTTTACAATTTGCTACTTGAATCGATATGAAGAAAATAGTTTGAGGAAAAAGAAGAAGAAGAAAAAAAAAACAACAACAAAAAAACAACAAAAAAAAACAAAAAAAAAACAAAAAAAAAAAAAAAAAAAAACAACAACAAAAAAAAAAAAAAAAAAAAAAAAAAAAACAACAAAAAAAAAAACAACTAATAGCTAAGTAATTCAGGATTTGGCCATTCCTTGTTCCTACAGCAAAATATATAATACGTTGACCTTATCGAAATAGCTGAAATGCTCTTGATGATATACTTGGAGGTCTTATCGTCAAAACCAAGATCAGCCAGCATGTCAAGAAACGTTGTAGATTCTTTAGAAAAAATTCCTAAAGCGCTGATTGACAAATTTATGAAGCTAATATTTTTGAAATCATTGTTATTAGAAGAAAATAGTTCTTTGTACTTAGTTTGTTTTCTCAATAAGTTTTTCTCTAAGTTAGTTTCGTGTCCAACGGTCAGTTCGAGTATATATAGATGTTTGTCTGAAGTGGTTATCAAGAGGTCTGGTCGTTGACTATCTCCAGTGATAATTGAAGGGGAGTTGAAAGAAGGCAGGTCAACATACAGGATGATGTCTTTGATTGCTGACAAAGAGTTTGCGATAAACTGCAAGACAGAATTATGTCTCCAAGTATACCGACCCTGATTTAGGTAGGAACTACAACCAGCAACAACATGAAGAATTGATTCTGGTTGTAAGCACAGAGAACAATCTGAAGATGAAGAGATGCCCCATTTAACCAAATTTTTACGTGTGGGAAGAGTGTTATTTATGTAACGGATGGTGAAGTTATAGATGTTTTTTGGTAGTTTACATTGTGCGAGTGACCAGACTTTATTAAACTGAGGAAGGGAGTTATTCAATACAGCTCTGAAAAATAGACCTTGGGAAGACAGTTGATTACATAGTTTGATTTCTTGACCTTCATGAAATTCTTTGATGATTTCTTTTCTTGATTTGTATCTGTCATATTGGATGTTGGTGTGACTTGCGGTTGATTCCCAGAGTTGTTTGATGTCTTCGTTAGGGGAGGCTTTGAGTACTTTTCTTAAAATAACTTGGCATTGGGTGAACTTGACAGACGGAGGATTTATGTTTAACCCGAATTTATTGATGGGAAGAAAAATATTGCTAAGAGTTCCAGAAACTGGAATTTCTAGCCATTTGCGGATGTATCCTATAACAATATTATCAATATTCTCAGTTACCCATGTTTTTGATAAATCTGCAACCATAAAATGCCAAGATACTTTAGAAAGAACGTATCTGGAGTAGAGCAGTAGTTTATTTTTAGGGTGAAGTTCTTTAGCATCAATTTCTGTCATCAAGTCATTTATTATGTTGAGTAGATCTGATTTATGTGCCATGTTAGACATATCAAAGTCAAAATATCGCCCAAGATATTTGAAACTCTCTCCAATCTTGACTGTGGGGACAAGGTCATTGTTGATAATTAGTTTGGGGAGGAACTGGATGGATTTAGTGGAGGATTTCTTGATGCCAAACGTACTGCATTTATCAACTCTGATAATCATGTTTGACCATTGACACCAAAGAGAAAAGCGGTTTAGAAGATGTTGGTTTTCTGATTCTTGACCACTTACGACTGCTGCGTCATCAGCAAACTGGAACCAGTGTGTGGGGTTAATAGATTTTATTGAAAAACCAAATTGACGATATTTTGGAGCTTTGATGTGTTGAATGAAAGTATTGAAGCACATATTAAAAAGAAGAGGACTAAGACAATCACCTTGTAGAACGCCACGACCAACAGGGACGAAAGGAGTGGAGAAATGGGATGTGATGATGGATGTCTTGAAATCAGTATATAAGCTGTTTATGATATCTTTGATGTGATCTGGTATGTGATGATAGTCGAGAACGGTCTGTATAAGATTATGGTGAACTTCACCAAAAGCATTTTTAAGGTCCAGAAGAGTAATGATAAGGGAATGCTGTTTAGTTCTAGCTTTGTTGATAATATTAGCCATATGAGCAGTATGTTCTATAGTTCCAGAAAGATTAGGAGTGAAACCTTTTTGTATGTTATGTTCAATTAAGTTGTTCTTTGCAAGGAAGGAAAACATGACATTTCGAAGACAAGATGTTAAAACTTTTAGTGGGATGGTTTCCAGTGTGATAGGACGAAAATTAGAAGGATCGTCTGTGCTCCCTTTCTTATGTATTAAGATGGTGCAGGCTTTTTTCCATTCGGTTGGGACCGAACCCGATAACCAAACTTCACGTATTATTTCGGTAAGATATGTTCGTAATATGGGACATCGTTTAAAAGAGATTACAGATATTTGATCCAGTGGACAAGGAGAGCCAGAAGTTTTCATTTTGCGTATTACTGAAGTAACTTGTTCATACGTTGGGGGATCAAGATTAAAAGGAATATCTGGTGTAGACAAGCTAGGAATCCAGGTAGGAATCACAAAAAGTCTATTTGGGTTGACTGAAGTAAGAATCTTTCTGAAGTACGTTTTACAGACTGACATATCAAAAGATGGAAGCTCATTGACTCTTTTGTTGAAAATGTTTTTCACATAGCCCCAGAAATTTCTGTTTATGAAGCGATCATGATCAAATTCTTTTTCGTGATTTGAGTCACATCCATTTCGAATTTTGTCACGCAATATATGTGCCACATAGGTTGTATCGAAAGCGAAGACCCTCGAAAACGAAGACCGAAGACCCACGAAAAACGAAGACCCCCATTATTTTGACGTATTATGCGCTATTTTGTCTTTTAATGGTTAAAATACCGTTCGCCGATACGTACCTTCTATTCTGAGCATGAAAGGATAGGGTCTTCGTTTTCGTTTTTGTCGAAAGCGAAGACCCAAAAACGAAGACCCCCATTATTTTGACGTATTATGCGCTATTTTGTCTTTTAATGGTTAAAATACCGTTCGCCGATACGTACCTTCTATTCTGAGCATGAAAGGATAGGGTCTTCGTTTTCGTTTTTGTCGAAAGCGAAGACCCAAAAACGAAGACCCCCATTATTTTGACGCATTATGCGCTATTTTGTCTATTAATGGTTAAAATACCGTTCGTCGATACGTATCTTCTATTCTGAGCAAGAAAGGATAGGGTCTTGCGTTGCCATTTCATTCACAAAATACAAATAAAAAGAAATGAAAGGAAACCATTGAAATATAACCGTCACTTAGCAACGAATTTCTATTTAGAGTTATTTTGCGCATGCATGTCTGACGGAATTCAATAAAAGCCGGAATTATCTGCGTATATCATTGTTATATCAGTACAAATTATTTTGAAATAGCAAAACCCTAAGCTTCATTTTTTAAATGACCACATCCATGCTCTTTTTTCCCATTTTTGTAAACCACGACTACACGTTTAGATATAAACTCTTATAAATTTTAATAAGCCAACTGACCTTACTAAACATTAACGAAATTGGAATACATGTGTGTTAAATTATAATAATAAAATATGCCATACTAAGCCGATATGACATGTACAAGAGAAAAAGAGTAGATAAGATAATACTGAATGAAATGTTTTCCCGTAAAGTATAGAATTACACTACCAATTTTTCTGTAATAGAGTGTATAATATTTGGTTTTATGATATTATATACTATGAAAAGTTTGTCTTATATAACTGCTAAATATGAAGGGCAAACCGCTGTTAAACCCCTTAAAATCGTTTATCGGATCATTTACAACTTGAGTTGAAATTGGCTGTACAAATGGTCCTTGTGAGACTTCGATAATTTATCTTTGACATCAGCTGGGACCTCAATATATTGATTGCAAAAATAGGGAAACCGTTTCTTCATGCAATTTGCATCTGCATGGTAGTATCTGCTGGCTTCGTGGGAGGACACCTGCTTGTTCTTCCAATCGCCATTCAAGGGGAAGAAATACTTTTCTTTGTGCTCAAAAACGAGATCATGAGGCACTACACGGATCCTATGGCAGAAATCGTTCCGACATTGTTTACAGCTTTTTGCTTCCTTCGGTAGGATACGCAGAATAAAGGGGTTGTCATTATGGTGTAACTGTGTGTACACTTGCCCTGATGCATTGCAACTGTTATTTGTGACACCAGTAGGCTGAGGACGATAGGGTGTTTTGTTGCGTGACCCTTTCTTGCCGGCGGTTCCTTTATTTACATGAGCTTCGGCCAGAGCAGTTCTTGACTGGGCTCGATGGTTCGATTTGCTTAGAAATTTCACATGTGTATCCAGGATATTGGCTCTTTCAGCGACAGCGATGGAATGCATACACACAGAGTCATACTTGTAGCTTGGGCAACGACATTTTACGTGGTCTTTTAGTACCATGCACTGCCAATTGCTATTTTTGGCGTCCCTGGATGCCACTTCGTAGGTAACATTAGTTTGGTGTGATTGAAGTGACGCCTTCTGTTGGATTGCACATGGTAGATTAAGGAGTCTTACAGCTCCATTTACTGCTGCTTGAATGGTTTCTTCTGGACAGGTCGTCATTTCCTTTAGTGCTTTAGCAACATCAATTGACAGTTCACGATATTCTCTTTGAGCTGTATCTTCTGATGTTGATGTAACTCTCACACGTTTCTCTTGTATTTTAACCATTAAAAGACAAAATAGCGCATAATACGTCAAAATAATGGGGGTCTTCGTTTTTGGGTCTTCGCTTTCGACAAAAACGAAAACGAAGACCCTATCCTTTCATGCTCAGAATAGAAGGTACGTATCGGCGAACGGTATTTTAACCATTAATAGACAAAATAGCGCATAATACGTCAAAATAATGGGGGTCTTCGTTTTTCGTGGGTCTTCGGTCTTCGTTTTCGAGGGTCTTCGCTTTCGATACAACCGAGCAATTTTAAAATAATCGTTGGCAGTTGACCATTCTGAATCATTTCTTGGTAGATTTATTCCTTGTTTTAACGTTGGAAACGATTCATCAGTAGATATCTCAGAGTTCTCTAAGTCATCGAGAATAATATCTGAAGAATTATCAATAAACTGATCTTGCAAATCAGCAACAAGCTCATCATTTAGACCGTTAACAATTCTGCAACTTCGCTGATGCATTTTAAGGCCCCGTTTTCCTTTACATATTTTACCGCAAGAACATTTAACATTTGTAGAAGTAGTAGCTGTGACTGGTGAATTTAACACTGGCACTGAGGTAGTTGTTGATTCCGCATGACGGTCCATCTCTGGTCGAATTCGCTGTTTACATCGCCATGAATGGCGACCAAGAGAGATGAACTCTTTGCCACAGTAGGAGCAAACCACCAAAAACAGCAACATAGCAATAAAACTTGGACGAATCATGATTTACGATGACAAAACAAAAATAGTTACACAAGTTAATAATAATAATAATAATAATAATAATAATAATAATAATAATAATAATAATAATAATAATGAAAACTTTATTTTGTTTTTCCATTTACAATTGTAAATCTCACTTGTTAAAGGTAATTTACAATTTGCTACTTGAATCGCTTACAAATACACAATAAAAACACAACACTAATAAACATCATTATTTACAACAAAAACAATTAGAAGTTAAAATCTCATTAAGTCAGGGTTATCCCAGACTTTATTACGGCAGCAAAAAATGTAATAGGTTGATCGAATTGCAATACTCATCATTTTCCTTATTACATATTTTTGTTGTTTACTATCAAAATCTAAACTTTCTAGAAAATCAACAAATGTAGAACAATCATCAGAAAATACTCCAAGGGAGCTAATTGAAAGATTAATAAATTTAGCTTGTTGGTGATCACTACTTAAATCATTCATTAGATTTCTATATTTTTTCCTTTTTCGTTCAGCATTTTTTTTAAGGTTAGATTCAAATCCAACTGTAAGTTCCAGAACATAAAGTGTTTCAGGCGTTTTCAAAATCAAATCAGGACGATAACTTTCTCCAGTTATAATTGAGAGGCTGTTGTAATCATCAAGGTCGATCGACATATAGTGCAATGTTGTCAAGAGGCTTTAGTGATGATGCGATGAGGTTTAGGACGGAATTGTGGCGCCATGTAAAGCGATCAAGGTAGTGTTGACATCCACTGACAACGTGGAGAAGAGATTCAGGAGAAAGACAAAATGAACAATCGGGCGAAGAAGAGATACCCCATTTTACAAGGTTTTTTCTTAATAATAATAATAATAATAATAATAATAATAATAATAATAATAATAATAATAATAATAATAATAATAATAATAATAATAATAATAATAATAACTGATAAATATCATAAAAAGGTTTCCGGTGTAATGGAGAAGAAACAGACAGAAAGCACGAAAATAACCAAAGTAATATATATAATAACCTAAAACAGAGAAAGAAATTATTCATTCATTCTGATGTTGAGTATCGTTTGTGAGACTTCGAGTAAACGATGTACCGTTGAACACAAAACTCATCCAAAACATTATCTGGCTCTTCAAATGATTCTTCAAATGTTGCAAAAAAAATAGCCATCACATATACTTTTCTCCTTAAAATGTTGTTCTAAGAAAATACACTCTTTTCCCAGCAAACTAGATACATTTAAAAAACTTTAACGAAGTCCACGTTTCTAGCGATTGCAGTACATCGTGACCAAAGATTTCATTACTTTTCACATGGGATACCGCTGATAATTAATTTTAGATCGCGGTCTTCGCCTCTGACATCGCCCGTGGGAAAGTGCTTCCCCGTTACGTTGGCCATTACAGAAATTCCATAACCAAAAAAATGCCAAAAGAAAAAAAAATAATTCTCGTCAATATCTGTGAACTTGTGATGATAAATTGTGACAATTTCCGCATTTAAACTCATACAACGATAGGTCAAGTAAAGAAGGTTGATCATTGAACTTTGTCTGGGTATAAAATTTAAAATTTCCACGAAATTTATCAACTGGCCTGTTGGTCTAGTGGTATGATTCTCGCTTAGGGTGCGAGAGGTCCCGGGTTCAATTCCCGGACAGGCCCTAATTTTTTCTTTCTTCTCGACCAACTTCCTTCTTTTTTCTTTGTGATGTTTGTTTACTTGTTATGTATATTTAAGTATTTCTGGATGGCTAAAATTGATTGATTACGTTTGCCTAAAAATGTTTTTTGGGGGGTTTTGCTCGTCCAAGAAGACTGGAGCACACAAACTTTTCAAAATGGCGAAACTTTTGAACTTCTTTCGCAAACTCTCGCCAAACTCAGACCAAAGAGTCCCCAAAAAAGACAAACAAGCAAATTCTCGTGTGTACCTAGGAAATCTAAGAGATTGTGAGCCAAGGATCAGGCGTTTGTTCGAGCTGGGTTTGCCTGAAAATGCTTCAAAATCGAATAATTTTCTTTTCCCAGCCTTGCAACCATGTTTGCCTCCTTCCAAAATTCGCAGCGAAGGACAGCCTTTCCCTCAATGGAAAGTTCAGAGGGATTTCCAAAAGCTGAGATTCAAACATCGAAAACGTTTGAAGCAAAAGAAAATTTATGTGATGCCGATTGGACCTTTTCCCGAAACTGTAATGATGAAAATAGATGGACTGAATTTCTCGTTATTTGAATTGCTATGTGAATTTGTGACGACATATTACCTTGGTTTTGAGGTCTTGTTAAAAGATGTCGTTCACCTGGATGAGCTTTCTTGTACGACTAGAATTCATCCAGGGACGGGGAAGAGACAAGTTCTTGTGAAAGGTAGAAAAGCTCGTATCTATGTAACGGTTGTCAATACTGTCCTCTAGCTCCCCCCTAAAAAAAGATAACTATCATCATCAAAGCCAACATTTTCAGTTTGTCTAACTCCTTTTAGACTGATTCCATAAATGGGGGCCAGTCACTCTCTGTCAGTCTTTTTAGTTGACCTACCAAATACAAAGAGCGAAAACTACGATTTATGGAATCAGTCTAAATTATGTTGTTATGTGTCACACTATCTCCACATACTGCTACACATTATGACACATTTGTCATGCAGTCTGCATGTAATGTAAGCAACAGGGGCCGGTTGCACAAAGCCTGAATAAAGTTATTCACTGGATAAAAGTTATCCACTCCCTAAAATTTCTTTTAGAATTTGTCAACTGGATAAGGATTTATCCAGTGGATATAGCACTATATTCAAGCTTTTTGCACTGTACCGGCCCAGATCTGTTGTGTTGGTGATCAATACCAAACTCCTAGCTATATATAAAAGTGTTTTCCCCAAATTACTATCCAGCAGATAAATTCTATAGAAAAATTCAATGGAAGACGAGGGAATTCCACATTGAATTTCATGAGAAAAACAATATCGCACGAATTGCGAAGTGATGAGTGCGGTATCGTTTTTTTGAGTGAAATTCAATGTGGAATTCACAAGTCAGGAATTGAATTTTTCTTGAATCCCATATCTTAATCGAAAAAATGTTTTTTTCTAGGTGTGAAATGAAACGTGTACGGGCTACCTGTGTAACGGTGAATTCCACGCTAAATTCATCTCCTTGATAGCCAATCAGCGCGCAATTTTTGATTGAGATGTGGGATTCTAAAGAATATCTTTGCTTTGGATAACTTTTATTACTATTAATATGAAATTGTTATTTTTTTCTCTCTTCTAGATGTTCTTCTCCATTTACAACATATCCTGCCCTCCGATGGCTTTGCAATCATTGGCATTACTTGGGAAGACATGTATCCCAGTGATGAATGGAATTTTACACTTGGAGAAGCTTCTTCCATTGATGGATGTGCAGCTATGTGTTTTGGTCGCTATGAACCCAATGAATCCCAAAGAATATATCATCAAAACAAAGAAAATAATAGGCATCCAAGTGTCAGTTCTAGTAATAATGAACAATGTAGTAGCAAAGAGGGTGAAATCAATGGTGAACTAGAATCTTGCTTGGAAACTTCTGCTGCTGCAGCTTGTGAAGTTGAAACTAATGAAGGGAAAGAAAATCACAAACATTGCAGCAGAAATGATCTAGATGAAATTAGAGACAAGGACAGAAATTGCATTCATCTGGATTGTGAATTATCTTGTGTTGGAAATACTGCTTCCACTTTGAAAAGTTGTGGAAGAGAGAAAATTGAAAACATTGATTCATATCAAGTATGGAAGTTTTTTAGGGTAAGTGGAAAACAATGTAAACTGTTTTTTTTTTAACTGAGATAAGAGAATTGGGACAAGACAAAAAATAGGAAAGAAGATCAGGGAATGTAAAAGTTAGCCATCCCCCTTTCTCTCTTTTTTCTTTCTTTCTTTCTTAAATTGTTTTTGTCTTTCTCTCTTTCTCCCTCTCTTTTTTCCCTTCCTTCCTTGCTTTTTTCTTTCTTTTTTTTACTTTTTTCTTTCTGTGTTTCTGTTTTTCTTTTTTTATTCCTTCATTCCTTCTTTTTCCTTACTCTCTTTCCTCTTATCTTACTCTTTACATGCTTATCTTAGGTAAACAATGCCTCATCCAACTGGCCCCAGAAAAGGTATTTAGGCTTTGTTGATTTATGAACCCTTGCTACTCTGACAAGCTTATAACATATACTGTTTGTTTTTCAAGGTTGTAAGTCATGAACTTGGGCATGTGTTTGGACTAGCCCATTGTGTCTACTTTTCCTGTGCAATGAATGAAAGTACCACCATCCAGGAAGCCATTGATCAACCCTTATTTATGTGTCCAATTTGCCTGAAGAAAATCCAGGCAGCAGCTGGTTTTGATATCACAGAAAGATATCAAAAGCTTAAGAAATTACTGGAAATAGTGCACAGTGGTTTACTGGAAATGGAATGGAATAGTCACAGTGTGTTGGAAAGGGAACAAAAAAGTTGTGGCTTGTTTGAAGGGGAACAAAAACATAGCTCAATGGAAGAAGTAGAGCAACAATGCAACAGTTTCAATTTATTGGAATTGGAGCAAAAACATAGCAATTTATCAGAACTGGAAATGAAACACAAAAGTGGTGACTTGCTGGAAATGGAACAAACAAAACAAAGCTTGTTGGAAATTGAACCCATGGTTAGCGGGCATTCACCGGTCGATGATATTGGAGAAGGTAATAGCAATGGATGTGGACCAACTGGACAGACTTTTAAGGACACTGTTGTAACACAGGATTCACTGGAAAAGTTTACTGGTGCTATTCAATGGTTAGAGACGGTGTTAGAGTTTCTGGACAGTGATGGTGTCCATTGAGTTCACTGGTAAATATTTTAGTTAGTATTTTATGAATTTGTCAATTTGAAATGAGGATAAAGTTGATGAATTTGTTTGTTGTGATTATGATAGTCTGGAACAAATCAAGAAATTTTGAAAAGGGGGAGACACTAATCAAAAAATGATCCAGAAATTTTGAAGAGTTGGGGGGGGGGGGGGTCACTAATAAAAAATACTGATTATCAATCAAAAATTAAAAGAATTAAATAAATCAAAAGGGGGGCACTGACCCCATGCCCCCCCCCCCCCCTGGATTCACCTGTGATAGTGTTGTTGATGAAGATGATAAACTAAAATCTGGGGCTGGTTGTACAAAGTCTGAACAATGCTATCCAACAGATAAATTCTAATGAAATCTTATGGAATGCTTTATGCAACCAGCCCCAGATGATATCCAATAGTACAATACAATGTCGGTCATGACATGGGGGATGGTGCCACCTTTTTAATTTATTTTTATTGGTAGTTCTTTTAATTTTTGATTGATAATTAGTAATTGTTTCTATTAGTGTCCCCCTTTCAAAATTTGACAAACTTATAGTTTTCCTCTGAGAGACTTTTCTCTTTATCAATTGCGGTCACATGATGGTGCAGAGCCTCTAATAAAAAAGGTATATTTTGGTCATCAGAGAAATGATATTTGTTAATTTAAAAGAATGATGTGATGATTTAAATGATGATAATGATGATATCCTATAGTAGAAGGTAAACAATATATTTTGGTAATCAGAAAAATGATGTATGATTTGAAAAACAATTGACACAAATAGATTTAGTCACAAGAATTTGTAAAAATTTATTTATCCATTTCTTTTTGATAGATATGTGAAAGGAATCAAATTTTAATGCATGTTTTAGTTTCCTCACATTTATCTGTTCTCAGATTTTATCAATCCAATTAAAAGTTTTTGTGGTAGAATTATTAGTCTATTCCTTTTGTTTTTCAATTTTGTATTTTATTCCGATACACTTTGACAGATATATTTATTTTACCATTAATAGACAAATTTTCTCTGTTTTATTCAATATTCTACTTTCGTCTCTTTCTATTCTATTCAAATCGTTAAAAATTCACTAACAGAGCCGCAAGTGTCCCAAAGGTGTTGTATTTAGCTCGCTATTGTTGTCACTGAAAATCCTGGTAATTCTTCAATATCCTTCCTGAATAATGCATCACTTTTTAACATTAAAAATTCATCTGCAAAGCTCCAATCAAATCACGCACAAAATCAAATACAAAAGAGTATCATATAACCTATCCGTTTATTTTGGAACAATTTCCGATATCTAATGGTTCAATTTTTGACCTCACGTTATCGATTTACGCATGCGTAAGGTTTTTTATTTACATTTGGATTAACGCTCTAAACTCTCATCTTTCAACGCTAGAGAGTCTTGAAAGATCGAATCGGCTTCTAAAACGTATCTCTGCTGGAGAATAAGAATGTAATTCAGCTTGAAATTTGTACGGAAACCTTAGATATAGTCCTTGACAATCTCCATGGCGTCAAATTTAAATACCCTGGTACGCGAAGGTTTCATCTTCGATCAAAAGTTCGATTTCAACACATCTTGTAAATTTCAAAATTTCGTCGTAGTATGAGCGAGCTAAAAGTCCTTGTTGATGGCAAAGAAAGGAAAATACAAGGACTTAATCAAGAGACAACTACAGAGAGTGTCATTCTAGTTTTAGCGAAAGCAACAGGCAAATCCGGCAAACTTGCACTGATTGAAAAATGGCGCGATTTGGAGCGAATTTTACCATCAGATGAGTGTCCTTTGAAATGTTTACACTCGTGGGGATCGTATAGAGACGATGTATCTTTGGTCCTTCAAGATAACCACTCCTCGAATTTTAATAGTTTTAACAAGGAAGCAATTAATTTGAATGGCGATGACAAGGACTACTTATTAGCGAAATCTTTAGATTCTGACTCCCAAGAGGATTTCGCTGCGCTGCAACAGCGTAAACTTCAACGCTTGGAGCGCGCGATTGAAATTCTCGATTTACAAACAACTTGTTGGGATGGAAACGATGAAGCTTTTCTTTATCTCACCGATGAAGAAATAATAGAAGATTTAGAGGTGAAACTGACCAAAGCGCTGAAATTACAAGGTAAAGAACTCGTCGAGTTTGAAACTTGGGAGAACGAATTGCGAGACCTTGAGCAAACTCGCGATAATTTATTCAGACAACGTGAAATTTTCACCGAAAAATTTGCCAATCTTGAAGAGCGAATTGCTGAAGCTTACGACGCTATTGATATGCTTTTAGAAGACTTAGAAAAATCAGAAAATGGAAATATTGAGTTGGACAAGTCAAGCGATGAGTTTATAATTCAACAAGAGTTGGAACAAATTTCTAAAGAATTGTCACAACAAAGCGCATTGTTTCGTAAACAAGATCATGAATTAACTCTAATTAAATCCACTATCTCACACTTAGAGCGTTCAATTCAAGGGAAAAATAGCAAAATAACGAAGCTAAAAGAAGAAATTGATCTGCGCAAGAATGACTTTCAAATTGCTGAAAATTTTCTACCAAAACTGCCTGAGGCGGAGTCGAGGTTGCAAACTGAAGACAATATTGGACTTTCGGTCAACAACTCTACTATCAGTAACTCGGGGTTGAAAGATCAAGTTGACAATAGAAAAGTATTTTTATCAGCTTCCGAAAAGGATTCTCTCTCAACAACAGCAAGAGATAAAGACAATGATGACACCAATTTACTGAAATTAAACCAGAAACTTCATGAAGATCAACACCTATCCAACCAAAACTCCTCGCAAAGATTCACCTCAAAAAGTGTATCGTCAAGTTCAAAACTGCATCAAGACGACAGCGCTAGTGAAAGAAATTCAAAAGAGTTGAACTCTAAAGACAATAACACTACTTACAGTTTATCATCACTGCAAAATTCTCCCCCCTCTGAAGGTGCTGTATCTCCATTGACATGGTCTAATTTTAATACAACAGCTGCTAAACACTTTGCGGCAAACTCAAGAGAGGCATCCTTCCCATCCTCTGATAGTCCTGTCACCTATACTCCAGTCATAGACACTTTGCCACAAGATACAGTAAGTTTATCAGAGAGTGTTTTCTCTGACACTTCAACTATTTGCAGCTCTCCACAAATTTCTACAAGTTTGTCAAATTCTGCTGAAGAAGAAATTTATTCTACATTGACAAATGACTATTCTGCAATACCAGAATATTTGACAAAGAATCAAGAACGGGATTCTACTTTAAAAAATGAAAGTTCAACCTTGGATGATTTCTCACCTGTGGCAACTTCTTCTTCACATAACACCACAGAGCTGTCTTCCACTGAAGATTTACATTTCACTCCAGAGAGAAACAGCACTTCTTCAAACTATGTTGAAAATGACTTTGCAGCTTCAGCAAAACAGGGCCTTTATAATCCCAAAGATAAACTTCATTCTTCGCAGTCTTATATATCAAGAAAAGAGAGTTTCAAAAAGATCCGAGATGTTTTTGAGAGAAAAGAAGGACATTCATTTTCTCACAAGGACAAATATCCAAAAGATGTTAACTTGAGAAAATCCTCCTTTGAAAAACCGAAAGGATTTTCATTCATTGAAGAGGGTAAAAGTGAAAAGGAAGAGCTGTCCAACACAAGAAAACTGTCAGTTGGAGAAAAAGTTGAGAAATCCTCTGATAGACAGGAACGTTTCAACAACAAGAATGAGAGCTTTGCAGAAGCTGACATAAGTGGATCTACCAAACCTGCAACTTTACCAAAGCCTGTGAGAAACAGTGTCATAGCTCCTCAGCTAGGGAACTTGCCCCAGCCTCTCCAGGAAAAATTAAACAATGATATTGCTATCATTAACTCACAACCGAAGAAAACATTCATCGAGGCACCAAAACCTTATGGAAGTTATGTGGCTAGCTTAGGAGCAAGCCCTTCACATGGTAACTTTAAAACTGCAGGAAAACTTCATGGTGAATCATTTGGAACCAAAATGAGAACTGCTTCAAAGCCATCTGGAAGTTATGTAGACACATCAAGAAAAGGTCATTTTCAAGGAAACTTTAAATTGACTGAGAAATCATGTGATGAGTCTTATGGTAACCATGAAGCACCAATGGAACCATGTGCATTAGAACATGACTTGAAATATGCACCTAGACCCTACAGTGGTTCTGTAGGAATGTTGAAATCATTTGGGAAAACTCATAATGAACTACCTGGAGATAGGGCTTCAATACTTAAAACAACCGAGCTTCAAAATGAATCAAATGCTTTAAATCATGATGTTGTTCAAACTTCGGACTCCTCCGAGCAAGATAACTCTGTCATATCAACCAAGAACAATCCTTCTAATTTTGATTCAAGTTTATTTCAAAAGAAATCAAAACTTTTAGCACAACCTTATATAAATAACACAACAAAACTCCCACTTTCACCTCTAATGAAGTCCAAACATTCATTGTCACAAAGTCATTATAATTCTAGAAATCACCTTTCACCACCCACAGCTATTTATCATAAAAGACATTCAAGTAAAAAGAATACAATGATCAATAATGGCGAGACGACAGAGCCGGGTATCTTTGTATAAACCAAGCTGTTGATTGATTCCATGTTTTAAATTTGATGTACTGAAACAAAGACATTTTTATCAAGCAAATGGAGTATTATTCTGACTTATAGGGACACCCACAAAAAAAAATGATGAATAAAGTTAAATTGAAATTATTTTAAAATGATCTACTTGTGACTCTGTGTAAAAGACCAAAAATAATATTCCTAGTCAATTTCATGTTTTCACTTTATTTTCATTCATTTATTCTTTTATTCTTTTTTATTTATTTCTTTCTTCCTATTGTTCTTTCATCCTTTCATCCACTATTTAATTTATTGATTTATTTATTCATTTATTCATTCAGTCATTCATACATTCATTAGTTCATATCTTTATTTGTTCCATGCATTTATCCATGCATTTCATGTATTCATTCATTCTTTCATATACATTTATTCAGCCCTTTAATTATATTTTATAGATTATTATATTTTGATAATTATAATTTACTAATGATAATAATTTATTATTTTATTCCATATATGATAAAAACAGTCAAAATTGGTAGTTGCTACTTCTGATGATGTAAACTAACTCAGTTGTGGTCATAATACTTTTCATACAACATAAAGGCTTTGTTGTCAATACATGTTTGCTCATACAAGCGTCACTGTTGCTATAGTTGTGTTTTAGTGTTTTGAACAAAGGCACAGTGGTACATAAAATTTATCTTTTGTCTTAAACATCAAAACATTTTTACAATATTAACTAAAAATAGTAGTTAAAATGAACAAAAACGTGTTTTTTATGAAAAGCCTGGATAGTTATGCATTGCCACCTAATAAATACATTTCTTTGCAAAAATGAATCCTTTTGAAATCTTGATGTTTAAAGCTATCACTCACTTGAAACTTTCACAAGAAAAAAATTAAATTCCCAAGTCTTCAAAAATAGGAATTGCATGGAAAATGTGAGGAAAATTGAACCCAGTATTGGGTTTTGTGGCATTTTCCCAATGTTAACCAAAAATAATCGCAAATGTTTTCCTTTGTTTAAATTTACAAGGTATATCAGCATCAACATGCCAAATTCTCTGATGATCAGGTATTATTCTGGTAAATCTAACTTTGAACAAATTTACAAAACAGCTAGAATTTTATCATATTTTTCACTGTTGTTTTTGAAGACATCATGATCTTCAACCACATAGTTTAATTGTCATGAAAAGAAGATCATCTAATCCTTCAAAGGTTGATTTAACCTTTGTGCTCTAACATGGAATTTTAGCTTGAGTGCTACAAACTATGAGTAAATATTGACTACTGGTTCCAGCTGACTAGCATTCTTATCAAACTAACACACTATCTTGAGGTTTGATCAAAATAGAGTAGAATGGATGACTTGTCCTCTACACTCCCCATCCTGTAATGTCAATTCTTACTGGCTAGCCCCCCTCCCCCCTGAACTAAGCATTTATAACACATGTTAATTAAGGGGGTGCTTAATTGATCAAAATAGAGTAGCGTGGGTACTTGTCCTCTACCCTCCCCATCCTATAATGGCAATTCTTACTGGCTGGCCTCCCCCTGAACTAAGCATTTATACTACATGTTAAGGGGGGTGCTTAACTGATCAAAAAGCGTAGCATGGGTAACTTGTCCTCCACCCCTCCTTTCTTGTAAATGTAATTCTTACTATAAACTAGCCTTCCCCTGACCTTGGAGTCCATTATACAGGTTAAGGGGGGTGCTTTTCTTGTGGATTTGGTACACTTGCTATGTTTGGTCTGTGGAGTAATGAAAAACTTATCTCTATTATTAATATTTAATCATGTTCATACTATTTTATACAATCAACTCCCTCACATGTGTGACATACATCTGTAAAGGAAATGGGCATGAATTGAATATAGTTGATAAATTATTAATGAGTTGATAATGACTTGCCAATTTGATGGAGGTGCCGAACAAAAACGTCATGTTTCATGATAATATCCTACGTTTTTGATATGACAAATATTTTAAGACAATAAACAAAATAATATTCACAACTGATTTTTTTTTATTATTATTTTTTTTTTATTCATTTGTTCAATCCAAGTATTTTATTGAGCTCATTACTGTTTTATAACAATTTCATTTTCTACTGCCATTACAATAAATCTTTCTTTTTTGCATACAAATTAGTTTATCAAATTGAGGAGTAATGATTTTAATGACATTTATTATTTTTCGCAGTTTTTTAGAATTTAGAACTTCTTTTTTTAGAACTTCAGCTTTAAAGTTCTAAAGCATTTTGAGAGGCGATTATCCTCAGACTTTCTCCTTTTTCATCTTTGACACTATTCTGGTATAAAGTTAATTAGTTAAAATTTGAGTTACTTATATTTTTGGCAGATTTAGTTTTATATAATTACTAAACGTCCGAAACATGGTTAACTTTCATTTGCCATTTTATTTTGAAACATATCATGTTACAATTATAAATTGAAACTAATTTTCACAAATGTGTTTACTCGAGATTTCGAAAATACTTTTTGACATGTATCTCTTTTACGACAGTATTTTTGACATATCAATATTATTCTTTTGCAACCATAAATCCATTAGACATTACAGATGCCTGATTGTGCAAATTGATTGGATAGATGAACAATGATCGGCAGAAAGCCATTGTAATGCTGCTCTTTTTGACATGCTGTCATTGAAAATCATTGAATATATAATGAGGTATTGCTTAGTTACGAACGGGACGCTTTCTTCACAACATAGACACGCCGGGCTGAAGGGAAAACACTTTTAAACTTCTTGTCCAACTTCAAGTTAAGAAGGACTCGAATTTGAGCTCGAAATAGCTAGGAAGTCATCCGAGAGTTACTTTTCCTGCTTAAGAAATTCGAGTCTTGTTTGTGTTGGAAGCAGTCATTTCAACAGACGCCTGAGTCAATTTCAGCAACTTCTAATTGGAATTTACCCCTGGGAAAAAGTGTGAGCAACAACCAGCAAACCAGCTGTTTTTGGACGACGTTTTATAGTGTGGAAGCCTTACGTTTTGATAGTTGGCGATAGTTGGAATTAGCTGCTTGAAAGTACATTTTTTATGCCGAAATAGTTGATCAGTTTAAGACGCACATTGACCTACTTCACCAATGGAATGTTGATTTCAGTCTTGTTGTTCTTTTAACTTTGAAATAATTTCAAAACATTTTCTCCTCAAAATTGTGGACCTTTCTACTTCCAGTTTTAATCGAAAAATTAAGACGTTTAATTCAGCACAATTCAGACTTTCAACTGAGTAATTTTCACAAGTTTGTCAGCAATTAAACGATTAATTCTGTCGCTTTAGAACAACAGCTCATAATCATGACTTCGACGACTCCGATTCTTATCCCAAAATACTTCGGAAAAGATCATCTCCAGAACTTGAACGATCGCTTTTCGTCCTACATTTCTCGTGTACGGCAAATGAGAGAACAGAATGGTCGCAACGATACTATCAATTTTATCAATTCAACAAAAGTTCTGGAGGAGGAAATTTTGGCGCTCAAGTCCATGTATGAGAGGCAACTTGAAGAACTTCGTGCGCAGGTCGATGATATCGCACGAGACCGTACACAGCATCAACTTGCTGCTGCTAAAAACTCCGCTCTGGTTGCAGAACTTCAAGATAAGTAAGTAAAAATATTAAAACCTACAGAAAATCGAATTCGATATATTAATAATGCATGTTTCTAAGGGAAACAATAATATAAAATAAAGCTGAAATGTGCAGTCTGTCGACAACGTGAAATTTCAACCTTACAAAAAATAGCAAGCGGATTTTGGAGTTTTTTGTTGTTACTTTTCATTCATATATCAAGTTATGATAAAGTGCAATATTTGATATTCACGTTTCTAGGGAAACAGCTGGAGCAAAACTCATAGTGAAATTATAAATGATTTTTTCTAGGAAATTCAAAACAAATTTAAGAAAACTTCGAAAAAACCCAATTTCTCCCGTTTGCTCTCAATTTCTGTAGTTTGATTTGAACCATTTTGTATTTAATTTTTTTTTTTTTTTAATCATTTAAAAGTTTAATATTTATAAGAGAACATTATCTTTTGTTCGACACGGGGTTTCGCATTAATGCATTCAAGGGTGAAATAATTATAGGCTTACCTTAATTAGAAGACATTTGCTATTTTTAATTTTGCTGATTTTTTTTTCATTGCGTTTTTTTCTTGACTTGATTGGACATTTTTGGAAAACCATTGAAATGCAACATTTGAATGGCTTCCTATTCAATAAACTTGTATTTTTTTAGCCATTTTAATATTGATTTAGTATTTTAGTGCTTCAAGAAATATTAATTTTGTGAATGAATTTTGACTCAATTATGAAGGTTTAAATGATATTTTTTTACACTTTTTACACATAAGTATGACAAGAAAAAAATTCACATTTATTATTTATTCACACATTTATCATTTTGTTTACTCATCTATTTTAATTTACTTGATTATCTTTTTTTGCCATTTTATTTATTTATGGTTTATTTGCTTTACCAACTCATTAATTTTCCAATCTGTTTTCTGATGCTCAAAATATTTTGTTCTTTGATCATTGATCCATTCATTCTTTCCCAGGCTTGCTGAGGAATCCAACACTCGTAAAAAGATTGAAAACAACTTAGCCGATGCCCATAGAATAATTGCCGAGAAGGATGCTCAGTTACAAGATGGCCGTGTGACAATAACACAGCATCAAAATGCACATATGGATACTAAGAAGGACAGGGATGGTCTTCAAGCATCATTGACGCAGACACAGCAAGCCCTTGATACTGAGATGGCGGCAAGATCTGATTTACAGACGCTGGTGAATCAACTTAGAGAGAAATTGAAATTTGAACTACAACTTCATGAAAAGGTATTGTCTACAAAATATATAAAATTCATGTGAGATGTTTATTGTTGAATTAGTTGTATTACAACCAATGTACTGCTTCAAAACTTTTTGATGTTGGTCTTTTCTGAACAGCCAATCAATCTCAAAGGATTGAACTTTGTCGCTATTATTGGTTAATTTGAAAGGAAATCAGCGCACAATATTATGCAAGACAAGAATAATTGTCAATCCACATCTATGCCCAAATGAAAATCCTTCAAGAACAAAATTCTGCCCTAAAATATACTGCCTGGATAATTATTGGTAACAAGCATGGTTCTGATGATTCTGAAGATAGGGAAACTTTCAAGCCAGGACGATTTAAAACACTCTGTTTTGTCCTGAGACTGATCAAGGGCTTCTATCACCCACAAGACATCTATAATAAAATAATTTATTACATATTAATAATCTAATACAGTTATTGACTGTTCCTGATAATAAATGTGATAAATATGTTTTCAGGAAATGGCAGAGATGAGGTTACGTCTTGACGAAGCAGACAGAACTATACTTTTGGCAGAGGAAAGACTACATGAACACAATATTATTGACGAAAACCTTGCTGCCATGTTGGCTAAAGTCAAACTACACAGTCAACACGAACTGAGGAGGTTCAAGGAGGAATCTGAAATGTCCCATCAAAACATTGTAAGTATATATTGTAAAATGTGTAGATAAATAAATTATACACAGTTTAGTGATGATTGCAATACTGATGTTTTGGACATTAGTCCTTCATCCAAGTAATATCTCATATATCTTATTACTCTGACAAAGGACTAACGTCCAAAACATCAGTATCACTATCGTCACTAAACAGTGTATAATTTATCTACACATTTTACCCCTGTTTCTCTAGTATCTCTCACTAGTTTTTACCTCTAAGTAATATATATTGATACATCAACACATGTTATTGTCAGTTTAGCACATGCTGTGCTGTGCATCGTGGTTTCTTAATAATAATAAAAATAATAATAATAATAACACATTTGTATGAGCGCATATCCAAATAAATGCTTTATGCGCTATAACATAAATGAAAAATATGAATCAAAATAAGTTTTGAATAGATAAGTCTTGAGTTGAGACTTGAATTCAGGGACAGACAAACAGGATCTTAAAGACAGAGGGAGAGAGATCCAGAGTTCAGGTGCAGCAAACAAGAACGATCAACAACCATAGGTTTCCAGATTATAACAAAGTGCCGCTAGTGTTTTTTCACAACCTGTTATGTATGTAGGATTAATTTGATATATATTTGTCATTGGTATAATTATAGATGAACCAGCTCAGGGTTCAGCTTGACAATGAGAGCAGAAACCTTGCCGCAGCTACAGATGAGAATATTCACATGAAGGCACATCTTGAGACAGTACAGTCTAAAGTCATCAACTTGGAATCAAAGGTAACAATTTCACTCAATTATAATTAATAAAATCTATAGTGTACTAGTATAGTGTCGAGAGATTGCATTGTGAGCCATATATTTAATCAATAATGTCCAAATTAAGTATTTTTTTAGTGCCTTCTTAATCCTTTGAATCTGTATTCTCATTGATGACACATCGTTCTTGAGGAATCAAAACTGCTCATGTCATATTTCAATGATTGTTCATCACAGTGTAGTCTTGAGGTTTTAGCCTCTTGACAAGATTGCTTTGTGTTATTACTTATCAAGTATTTACTGAACTTGTGTGCTGTAGAGGCTACAATCATTTTAATTTGAAACTAAAAAATACTTCAGTCTGTTCAGTAGTTTCATTCATATTAATTTTTATCTGTAGTGTACAAGTCTTGAAGCCCAGAATGCTTCACTGATCCAAGGCCTTGAGATGGAACGGCAACAAGCAGCCAACACCATCAAGAACCTTGAAGCTAAACTGAGAGAGCTGCAGGAAGCATTGATGGCTAAGGTTAGGGAGCTGGGTCTGGCTTACAATGCACATGTACCCCTCGATTTGGAGTTGGATGCATTTGCTACTTTACTAGAGGCAGAAGAAAGAAGGTAAAATGATCAAATAATTGATATTTTACTTGATAATTTTTATTTTATTTTGTGTCATAAATCATTGGCTTCCATCTCAGAAAAGGACATTAAATTGGAAGGCTCTTCTCACCTCACTTTCACATTAACCATGCGGGGATGTAAAAGAACAAATGAGGATGCTGGTCACAATCAATATCCTCTGTGATAGGTCTATTTAATACATATTAGCTACTAATCATCCTCATGCTTGTAAAAGTGGATTGCATATAAGTTATACAAAGTATTCTAAAGATTGTAAAGCGCATTGAGACCAGGTGAAATGCATTTTATAAGCACTAAATAAGCACTTAATAAGATTAAATTCCTATGCATGCTGTCCATCTTTGTTTATTCATCAACCTTTGTTGACTTCAGACTTAATCTTGCCATGGAGAGCCAGACTCCTCTAGCCCCTGTAAGATCACGGACCTGGCACTCTTTGTCACCAAGGACAAAAACTGTGACGACACCAGAAGTTAGACGACCAGCAAGTACAATTGGTATCACTCCTACACTGAGCACCACCACCACTAAGATACATAAACCAATTACAAGACCAAAGACTACCGCAGGTGAGATTATGATGACGGTAGGAGTGGAAATGATGGTGTTGGTGATGATGATGGTAATGATAGTGATGGTGATAATGATGGTGGTGCTGGTGTTGGTGAAAATGGTTGTGGTGATGTTGGTGGTAATGATGATAATGGTAGTGGTGACGATGATGGTGGTGGTCACGTGATGGTAATGTTGATGATGGTTGTGGTGATGGTAATGTTGATGATGGTGGTAAAGGTGATGGTGGTGTAGTAGTAGTGATGATGCTATTGGTAGTCAGTGATGTTGATAGCAGTGGTGGTGATGATGGTGATCCATGAGAAATTGGTGTTGAAGCTGATGATGGCAATAGCAACAGTACTAATAACTGCAGAAATGACTAAGCTAAGTGCTGACCTTTGACAGACAATTGTGATATATAGATTAACCTATTTATGTTTGTGTATTGCAGGGACTCTGGCAGTCAGCAGGAATGTGTCCACTGAGCCAATCACAACATCCAGCCCATATCGTCATTCCTGGACATATGTCCCAAACTTTGTAGACTACCACAGTCCTACCTCTAGGTGAGAATCATTCTTGTCCCTTTTAAGTTGATTGATTCAATGTTCTGACAGTCTGTACTCTTTGTACCAAATGGATGAAGGCACTTTCACATTGGTCATTGTGATTTGCAATAATATTAAATGTGTGTGTTTTGGTTTGTCTCATTTTGCTTGATTGTTTCTTTTCTTGCCTTAGCCTATTCTGTCAAATTATGTAACTCCCATGTACTTATCTAGCCATCAATTATCTTGTCACTCATTTAGATGCTTAGTACTCATTGTTCAGAATTGTCATTTGTATTATGGGCTTCCTGTGTACTATAGCCTAATTTTGGTAATAAAGAAAGAAGTTGATGCTTTAAGCAAAAAAGGCTGGAGGTCTTAGTTAACATAAACATCAATGAAAGCTTTAACTATCATACAGATACCTTCAATTTTGATTGCTGTGGGTGGAGACCAACAAGTATAATATAATATGCATGATAGCCAATTAGTTTGTATCACTAATTTGTTTCCATGGTAATATTCACGTGCATGCTCTAATATGGTTATTTTCATTCTCATTTAAACTAATTCAAAATAATTCTGCATGTTCAACTATTAAATATCACATTTAGTGACTATGCATGTGGTTTCTCAATGATGCAAATAACTAAATTAGGGCCTCTAAGGAATAATCTATATGTAGCATTTCAAAAAGAACTACCGGCATCTATCTAAATTTATATAGTCACTCTGTAATACTTTGACCTTTTATCACTAAATCACAATTCAACGTTTTATTGATTGATGTGAAATAATCCCAGTTCAACTCAGAACCAGCAAGTCAGAGTTATTAATAGTTATTAATTAATAAGTGCTAAATTGATTTTCAACCAATCACAGATGTTGTTAGTACTAACCAGTAGTCAGCTAGCTAGGTATTTTAACCAATCACAGATGATGTTAGTACTAACCAGTAGTCAGCAAGGTATTTTTAACCAATCACAGGGGATGTTAGTATTAACCAGTAGTCAGCTAGGTATTTTAACCAATCACAGTTGATGTTAGTACTAACCAGTAGTCAGCTAGGTATTTTAACCAATTACAGATGATGTTAGTACTAACCAGTAGTCAGCTAGGTATTTTAAACAATCACAGATGATGTTAAATTAGTACTAACCAGTAGTCAGCTAGGTATTTTAACCAATCACAGATGATGTTAGTACTAACCAGTAGTGAGCTAGGTATTTTATCCAATCACAGATGATGTTAGTACTAACCAGTAGTAAGCTAGGTATTTTAACCAATCACAATTGATGTTAGAACTAGCCAATCAAAATGTCTGATATTGGTTCTTTCTGTTTTTCTTGGAGGTCTCGGTTTCTACGCACTCTACCACGCACCATGACCATACGTGACAACTATGTTTACTGGGGTTACTAAGGCATTCCTTAGAAACAGCAAGAACCAAGCCAGACTTACAGCTAAGAATTTTCTTGAAAATGATAGACAAAAAAAATTTTATGCTTGTTTAAACTGATATAACCAAGGCTGGTTCTGTAGTACGGTAAACATGTTCTATCAAGTGTTTTTAAAATTCAAGCACCATTTTTCACTTTCATATAAAAACATTTTATAATTAATATAATATTATTGATTTTGAAAAGATTTTGCTCTCACTCAATTAGTATATGGCCAGATTTATCATTAGAAAACAATTAGAAATTATTAATATATTGATTTGCTTAGATCTTAGAAATTATTGTAATAATTATTTTCTCAATCAGCTTTGACAAGTGATTTTCAAGTTGCATTATCAATAATATATTATTTCTTGAAGAAAATATATTTGACAGACTATTAATATATTCATTTGTTAGAGTAGTTCTTATAATAACAAACATGTGAAAGAGTTACTAAACATAATACACAGTATAGTGAAATCTTATTGCCTTGTCTATATATTAGTTATTGGTAAATAGGATGTGTTAGTTATTTTTTCACTTGTTTATGAAAACCACTCTAATATTAGTGATTTTATATGTTACAATTTCCAGATATTTATTATTATTGATAATTATGATTACATTATATTATTATTATTTATCTTTGATGTACATGTTTATACTTGCTAATAGTTACTGTATATGAACTGGCTGTGCCGGCATAAATGAGTATTAATAATTTATGATTGACTGATTTGTCATATATTGGACCAATTTCTGCACATTCAAGGTATTTTTTCATGACATAATTTATTGAACATAAATTGAAGTCCATGGATTAAGAAACTGCCTATGTTATTGCAAGGTCATAGTATTTCTGATGACAAGATTAATATAGTATTAATGTAATAGTTATAGAAAATTTATCTTTTCATTGCTTGTATCATTCGTTTTGATTTTTGAGCAATAAACGTTAATAAATGAGATGAAAACATGTTTACAATGATCTTAATATTGATATTGCCACATTGCTTTATATGGCTATAAATCATAATGCTACTCTAATGCTAACTTACTCCTATGTACTTGAATATCTAATGTCAGTCCCAAATATCTCCAGTACACAGGGAACCCACAAGTGTCACCGAAGTAGAACACAAAGTGTTGCTCTATCTAAACTAATCCAGTTATTGTAAAAGAGAAAAAGAAATGAATTAAAATACATCATTTTTACCATACTTTAATATTATTATAAATAAATACTGCATTGCCCTAATAAGGGTAAGGGCAGCAGAACAGTAACAGCTGTCACTCAGGTAGCATCTAATTGGAAAACCTTACAAACTGGAAAATCACAAAACAATTTTTTTTTAATTCGTTAACTCATGCATTAATATTTTTAATCAATATTTTGTGGGGGCCCACCCCCCAATATTTTGTGCCTTCCGCGACCCCTGTGATAACAGTGGGTTATGGTACCTACTATACTAATTACACTATTGTATGTTCTATGATATACCAGCCATACTGGTAGTGTTCGTATCCTAGAAGTCAATCCAGATGGTAACTATGTCAGGCTGTTCAACACGTCAGCACATAGGGTGAGTATCCTCACAGAAATCAGGGGGAGGTGCTCTCACCTACAGTTGCTTTATTGTTTAATGATGTGCTGCAAACCATGGTTGTTGTAAACCATGAGTTTGATTCCAGCTGCAATGACATCTTGTTTGTTTCAACTTCTTTATAATACTGTTTAATGTAGTATTTAGTAGCTTTGAACACCCATTAAAAGAGCATTTATCATAGGATATAGTCATACATGTCCAAAATCCACCATCTGAACCGACGGTAAATTGATTTTACCGTCGGTTCAGATTGTCAAACTCATTTAAATGCATAATTTATGAATTAATTATATCAAATCATTAATATTCAATTTGTGGACGACGAACAACACTTTAGGGGTTCCTGTGGTGTTTTAACAAATTAGGTTGGGCTTCCTGTTGCGAACATGCAATACTCTGCTCCTGCCTCACCGACGGTACCGATGGACTCCATGCATAGAAATGAACGTGCTAAAACTTCAATTTTACTCATAACATGTCGTTAAAACCACAATAACATCATCCACCTGTGAAAAGTAATATAAAAAGTTCTTTATGTCCAAGGAAACTGTGATTTTTTACCGTCTTTTCAACTTCAATGGTCTCTACGATCAATCCGATGGTCATTCCGATCGTCTTCACCATCGGTAACAGTCAATTTTCTTCTCGAAATCCTTTCTTATCGAATCTCCAATGCTTTCATTTGCACTCTTCATTAATTTTACCTCTCACCAAGGTCTAACAAGTCATATAACGAAAACATTATGCGAAATAATCCATTTTCAAATCAAGAGCTCTCGTTCAGTCCGAGTATTCGAAGTCCATCCAATGCAAACTTATCAGAGCCAATAAAAAAAAACACTACTCACTCTTCAACACATTATTATAATATTTATCGTTTTTAAAGAACTACATGAGTACTTCCCGAGGAGAAAAAAAAAAAAACGAACTAAAAAAAAATAACTCATATCCGAGTATGAATGATTCAAATAAACCGATGTTACGTTCTTAGTCGTTCTCAAATCACCCCCTTCACAAACTTCTCTACAAAAAAATTTAACTACTCCATCTTCAAACTTATAATAATATATAAGTCGTTTTCAAAGAACTGGAGGGGTAGTTCAATACTCATATCCGAGTATGATTGATTCAAATTAACACACGATCAATCCGATGGTAATTCCGATCGTCTTCACCATCGGTAACAGTCAATTTTCTTCTCGAAATCCTTTCTTATCGAATCTCCAATGCTTTCATTTGCACTCTTCATTAATTTTACCTCTCACCAAGGTCTAACAAGTCATATAACGAAAACATTATGCGAAATAATCCATTTTCAAATCAAGAGCTCTCGTTCAGTCCGAGTATTCAAAGTCCATCCAATGCAAACTTATCAGAGCCGATAAAAAAAAAACACTACTCACTCTTCAACACATTATTATAATATTTATCGTTTTTAAAGAACTACATGAGTAGTTCCCGAGGAGAAAAACAAAACAAAACAAAACAAACGAACCAAAACAAAAAAAAACTCATATCCGACTATGAATGATTCAAATAAACCGATATCATTACGATCTTAATCGTTCTCAAATCACCCCCTTCACAAACTTCTCTACAAAAAAATTTAACTACTCCATCTTCAAACTTATAATAATATATAAGTCGTTTTCAAAGAACTGGAGTGGTAGTTCAATACTCATATCCGAGTATGATTCATTCAAATGAACACATAATTATGTTATTGCTCGTTTTCAAATCACCCTCTGTGCAGACTTGTCCACCAAAAAAATTCAACTGTCGTCCATCTTCAACATGATTATGTATTAGTCGTTTTCAAAGAACTATAGCGGTAGTTCAATTCTTGTCCTCGTCAAGTAACGGCCAACTGATTCATACCAATTGATACACATTGTAAAGCATTCTTCGTTTTCCCCAGTTCATTCTCACATCCATTTCATAATAACACAATAAGTAACATCAATCTCAAAACACTATAACAACAACAACAACAACACATTTTAATGTTCTACAGCTCAACAACATAAATGACTTTATTTATTAAAATCATTACATATGTTTATAACTTATAGTATAACAACGTTATATGAATAACAATTCAAATTACTTTACAAAATATTTCAATGTCAACGTACCCGTGACACCATAATTTATAAATATGAAGTCAACGTAAGGGACTGAGAGGGACGGACCATTACATATTTAAGGGGGGGGGGGGGTGCAATATTATTTATGCAGGATATTTTTTCCAATGTGATGTTTATCCCTGCTTGTTTCTTCATCCCTGCACTATACCTAATTTTTTATTTACGCAACTGCCGCGCATGATTTTCTTTCTCGGTTTATGGCTTTGCTTTATATTTTTTGCTATCCCCTTCAAATAACTAATGGTGTGTCCCTAATAAACAACACTAAATAGTGCTGATAAGCACTAAATAGGAATGCAGCAAACAATCAAAGCTTTAACATGTTCCTTATGAACAACAGAACAATACTTGAATGTTAAAAATGAAATTCAAATAATTACGATTCGGTATTTCTAAAATCTATTCCAAACATAAAATTGCTAAAACGCCATAAACATGTACAAAATTTGTAAGTACCACACAGTCAATCTAGCTTTTTTTTTGCAAGCTTTCAAGACAGTCATTTTCAATAATTTTTGAAAGGCCTACACACAATAAATAAATAAAAACTATATCAAGTCGTAATGTAAATGACCAAACTAATGTATAACTTTCATCATAAATATGTTACAGACTTTAAAACATCATTCGTTAATATACACTCAATAATTTCTTTTCGAAACATCCTCATTATTTTCATCTAAAATAAATAGAATTAAAAACATAAATCTGTATCTGCCCATATGCTTACTCATGTATGCAAATTTGGACAAATACGAAAAAAACTGTTCACAGACTTCTGTGTTCACCTCCTGAAATAAAATAATAAAATCCATTAATGATCACAAATACATCTTTCAAGGATATTCTTTCATATAGAAATTTAAGATTTCATATATTTTTTTAATAATGAACAATGGCTAGCAGAGAAGCAACAAAAATACAAATATGTCAAGTTTGACTAGCAACTACAACACATTTGCAACAGCCAAGTAATAACACAAATTCCAATTGTTACAATCACTCTTGGAAAATGTAACAATTTTCTTTTGAACAACAAACTAAACCTGAAAAAGCAAGTGTAACACAGCCTTTAACCATTTTAACACATACCCTACTTTAACCTTATGGAAGGCCATAAGTCCCTTATCTAATCACTTCCTTATTTTTTTTTGGCAACAAACACTACAGTGAATTCCAAACAAGACAAGAGAAGTTCTTATCATCGCCTAATAAAAGACCACGAATACATTAAAAAAGAAGATTGTAGTTTCCACATCATTAAATCCATCATTTGTAAGCATATAAATTAATACAGACACTGTAACTTATCATGTACATGAGGCTTTTCTCACATTGTTCATAATAGATGTTTTTATGTATCATAACTTAACATCAGTCTGTTCATAATTTCACAAAATTTTGATAAAATGAATATATTTTTTAAAGTATATAATATCATCTTTTTGAATTCTAAATATCTTTAAAATATTTTACACATTTACTTTACTTAAAAATAAAACATTTTATCAAAATTTTGTGAAATTATGTACAGATGTCAAGTTATGATACATGAAAACATCTATTAACAATGTAAGAAAAGCCTCCTGTACATGATAAGTCATAGTGAGTGTCTGTATTAATTTACATGCTTACAATGATGTTAGGTTCTTGCAGGTTATTTAGAGTTTCAGTTCTAGTGTAAATAAAAAAAATCATTATCCTATTAATGTCCTGATATCCATGTTCTTGATTATACTGTTTAAAAGCCTTGTAACAAAAAGATATTTGACTTTCTTAAAATATTAATATGCTACAGAATGCCAAGCCTAGTTTGTTGTCAAGTGTTATGTCATTGTAAGGCCATTATAGACAAGCAATAAATTTTAATTGTATTAGATATTACATTCATTTAACACTAATAAATCAAGAAAAACCAATACATATGACTCATTATATAACCCTTATGCCTAGTGGTATTTATGATAGCATAAGTTAACCATAACAAAACATCCACATGACTATACTTACACTCAGTCAACAATGAACTTATTAAATATTTGGCTATCAAATCAAACCAGGGACATAATTTAAGAATTATACTATTTTCCATTTTGATAATTGCACTATCTTCCCCAATAAATATACAAAGATTTTAAATTAAAAACCCTGCATTACCTCCGAAATAAAGGACACCAATGATAACTAAGAGTCACCCTACCAACATTTACCAGTGACTGAAATAGCCTTATAATGTCCTGTTGTTGTTTAGAAATTCAAATTTAACATATTTTAAATGTAAAGTAAACACAAGAATAGAGAATACCACTTGCTTGTTATTGATTAAGAAGTAATGAGGTCAATAATTGCTAATTAATTCCCGTCTAGAACTATGACAATTGGATTTCAGTAGGATAGTTAACATATGCTCAGAAATATAGTTAAATTTAAACATTACCCTATTTTCTGTAGAATAAATACATTTTTTCACCAATAGGTGTTTCAATATGGTTTATGAATGTTTTGGTGTAGTTTTGGATATTTTACAAATTTTTAGGCAGCTTCGACAAAGTCAAATTTTTACCATTGTAGTCAACACTTGTCATTTTTAAAGACTTGGGAATTCACTTTTTCATGAATTCCTGCTCTACTCATTCATATGCTACCATCATGGTAACAGTAAAAACAAGCTTTGTGCACTAGCCAATATATGCCTGCCTTTCATTTCATTTTAAATAACATAAATTTACAACATTGGTATTTTATTGTTTGTGGATTTGTGCATTCCTAGAGGATGTACCTCATACAAAAGAATATATCACTTACTATCAAGGCTTAGCCTGAGCAACAAAGAACATGAAACTGGACTATTGCTCTTTAATAAAAAAATATTCTAAAGTTGCTCCTCAACTTACACATTTGTTATATTGATCATATTATTTATACTATTGAAATGAATCAAGAGAGTATGGGATACTTATCTCATATTCTCTTGAATGAATACAATAATTATTGAATGACTGTTATAAATTCTCCTAAAGAGAAAAAATTCACAAATTTTAACACTACACATGCCTAGTGGAATTGTATATCTGTTAACTGCTATTTAATTTTAGGATAATAAGAAAACTCTTAGATAATAACATATATGCATTTTTCAGGGCCAAACCAACAAAGGCGCACATGAAACAAATTTTGCTTCTGGGCTTAACTGGGTTAAAAAACAATCAATAAAAATAAAAATAAAATAAAAACATTACAGAAAGCAATTTGATATAATAGGAAAGTAACAACAGCATAGCGTTTTTGGACGCTACAACTACCAGACACTCCAATGGGTCCATACCTACAGGTGTCTACAGAAAACCAACACATAAAAAGAAATATTTGGACTTCAACTCCCATCACCATAGAGAGCACAAATGATCAGTAGCAACTACCTTATTAAATATTTCTAATAACACCCAACCACTGAAGAAGAGATCGAAATCCCATGAAACATGTAACATGCTTGACATCTTACAAATGAACAACTACCCTGATTATTTTTTGAAGGACTGTCTCAAAACTGACAACAAAAACAACAACCACAACTACATCAGCAGCAGCAACAACAACAACACAACCTAGGTGTTGCACTGCTTCCGTATGTTAGTGGCATGTCAGAAAAGATTGCAACATTGCTAATTTAGGTTTCAACATCAAAGTGTCACACAAACCAGCTCGCACCATTTCATCAATACTAACCAAACCAAAGGACAAAATAATGAAAAAAACAAAACCAATGTTGTGTATAAGATGAAATGTGAAGTTTGTAATAACACGTACATTGGATAACACCACAACTAAGCTGAAAACTAGAGTTAAAGCACATCACAAAAACTGTGTTTAATCTAGACAGAAACTCCCTACTGGCAGAACATTGTGTTCGACACAACCATAATTATGATTTGGACAACACTACAATACTTCATTACACCAACAACTGGAACAAAAGACTTCTTCTTGAAGTGTGGTATTCAAAAGGCGCTAAAACCCCCATCAATTAACATATACATCTCCCAAGAGTATATGGAAAACTTTTAAGCTCTGTTTAATTTGCATATATATATATCCATCCACTGAAGAACATTGCAGTAACTCAATCAATTTCAATAATTTTCTTTAAACAACAAATAATGTCCTTAAAATTTTAACCCTCTAAGATATAAAAGTGCCACTACATTCAGTACAAACAATCTGGCAGAAAGAGATTAAGTATTATTTTGTTTTGAAAGATAAATTTGAAAACAAAAAAACAAACAAACAAAAGAAACAACTCTTAATAAAATAAATTTAAATACAATACATACATTAATCCTTAACATATGAGAGAGCTGGTAGGAAAATGACTTTACAGAATACAAAGTCCCTTGATCTTGATAATTAACATCTTACCAACAATGATTAATATTATAACTTCACTCAAAAGGCAAGAAACACTTTAGGTATTTAACATTTTCATTAAAAAACCTTCATTATAATAAGAAATGTATTACGAATAAATAAAAATGCATGAATATTAACTTACTAGTACCTAACAAACCTATTCTCAGTCCATAGCAGTATTTGAACATACAGATAATCATTCCAGGCTGTAACTATGGCAGGATATGAATGAAGAATTTCACATTTAGTTCAACAATACCCTCCAAAAGTCTTTTTTCATGATGAAGAGTCACAGAAAAATCATATTGAAACATGGGTTAAACGATCTTTCTCAGCTTTATATATAATACTTCAAAATGTTAATGATTAACTATAACTCGGAATTAAAGTGATAATTTTTTGCATTGTCCAAGATAAACATTCTTACTTTAAATATAACTGAAAAAGGGTTTTGCAGAACAAGACACTAATAACGATAACAATCTATGTTAACAAAAAATGTGTAAAATTTGGTTTAATTTTAAATAAAGTAGATATTCAAATAACTCGAAATCTTTTCAGACGAAACAACAGCTATACAATTTGATCATCTTAGCGTCATCTTAGTATTAACACCAACTGTCTCGACGTAACATTTTCATTATGATTTAATTTACTAAATATCAGGAGGAAGGTCAAATTAGTCATAATTATATCTACAATAGTACGCTCATCATCCCACAAGATCGATGTTTCATATAAAAAGAATTCGCAACTCCCAGCAAAATAAATTCTTACCTCGTAAATTTCTTCACCATTCATTCTTTGATGCAGGAATCCATAAGCGTAATACTGAGTTAATCAACTTCTTCGAAAATATTTAATGTTAACAGCCCGTACAGTTTCTAACATCGCCACACCATTTCGCAGTATGATTGTACAGATGACGTAACAAAGGAAGACCGATTTAAGTAAAACACTAGTCTCTTCCTCAGTCTCTCGCAACGTCGCTACGCTAGTAAAACACCATCGGTACCGCCGGTTAGTCCGATGGTGGGTGCACCCTTCTCCAACTAGACTGTTAATATATACATGACGTCATAACAAAAGAAGACCAATTCCAGTAAAAGACCATCGGTACCGTCGGTTAGTCCGATGGTGGGTGCACCCTTCTCCAACTTGGCTGTTAATATATGCATGACGTCACAACAAAGGAAGACCAGTTCCAGTAAAAGACCATCGGTACCGTCGGTTAGTCCGATGGTGGGTGCACCCTTCTCCAACTTCACTGTTAATATATGCATGACGTCATAACAAAGGAAGACCAGTTCCAGTAAAAGACCATCGGTACCGTCGGTTAGTCCGATGGTGGGTGCACCCTTCTCCAACTTGACTGTTAATATATGCATGACGTCATAACAAAGGAAGACCAATTCCAGTAAAAGACCATCGGTACCGTCGGTTAGTCCGATGGTGGGTGCACCCTTCTCCAACTTGGCTGTTAATATATGCATGACGTCACAACAAAGGAAGACCAATTCCAGTAAAAGACCATCGGTACCGTCGGTTAGTCCGATGGTGGGTGCACCCTTCTCCAACTTGGCTGTTAATATATGCATGACGTCACAACAAAGGAAGACCAATTCCAGTAAAAGACCATCGGTACCGTCGGTTAGTACGATGGTGGGTGCACCCTTCTCCAACTTGACTGTTAATATATGCATGACGTCACAACAAAGGAAGACCAGTTCCAGTAAAAGACCATCGGTACCGTCGGTTAGTCCGATGGTGGGTGCACCCAAAAAAAAAAAAATTCTTTCTTTGAATAGGGTCCCACCACGATCGGACAAACCGACGGTACAGATGGTCTAATTAGCATAAAACTACTATCTGTACCGCCGGTTACCTCGGTTAGTTTGGAAAATTTTTTTTTTTTTTTTTTCTAAGTCTTCCTTCAAGAGCAAGAAGGGCCCCACAACCATCGGTCAAACCGACGATCTTATTTAGAACCTGGCTTCCTGTGTATGCGATTACCGTCGGTGATGCGTTTTAGGATGCGTAAAAAAAAATTTTCGTCTTTTTTGGCTAAGTCTAACGTATGTTAATCCATTGTAATACACACTTTTTTAATAATTATAACTATATGCAAATTTCGTGCATATTAATTAGTCTAACCATCCGAACCGACGGTAAACTAAATATCACCATCGGTTCCGATGGTGGATTTTGGACAACCCTCGATATAGTTCTGGTGTACACTTTTGAAAGTTTAAATTGGGGAAGAACTGGGAACACTCCATGTTTTTCAATTCAAAAGTTTCTTTTTTTTCTTTTTCTAATTTACAGTTTTGTTGTTTTTGTTTAAGGATGAAGAGATTGGTGGATACATGGTACAACAAAACGTTTCTGGTCGACCAGTGACTGTATTTAGGTTCCCACCCCGTACAAGACTCAAAGCACTCTCACACACTACTGTCTGGTCAGCAGCTAGCCTTATGAGACACAACCCTCCATCAGACTTCCTGTGGAAAGAGCAGCATAAATGGGGCACTGGGCCTGAATGTACCACAATTCTTTGCAAACCCAATGGACAGGTAAAGTCGGCATTTTGCTAAGTTTTTTGTTTGGGGTTACAGATGCATGATCTCTTAGATAAAACATTCATTTTCAGTCTATTTACGTTTTCTCTATAGAGTCGTTTTCATGTGAGAGGGAACAGTGTGGTTATAATACCACTACAATGCAGCATGAAGTGCGAGTGTTTTCTTAGAAACAGCGATTATGATACAATAGAGTGCGGTTTCCCACAAAAATTAACATTTTGCTCTTTTGTTGATGGGGCATCACTTACAGTCTCATAGAATATTTTTAGCACCCATTTTTTGTAGCTATTATTAATTTCTATTAATTTTACTAATTTCTAATGATTTTAATAATTTCTATTAATTTAATTAATTTCTATTAATTTCCATTAATTGATTCCATTTAAAATATATAATTATTTGTTTTAAACATTTTAGGCAGTAGCGTGGACAACAGCTGCTTTCCCGTTTGGCGTGCCTAACCAGATTGCTACAAGAGACACCGCAGGTCCAAGCTCACCAAGCAATACTGGATATGACCACATTGAGACTAGTACTCCTAAAAAATCTCCAAGGTTAGTGTGGATATCTTTTATCCTCAGAATTAACCAAGCAGGTCAGTCAGCTTGAAACATGCTTGACCTGGCCTGCTTCTTGGTTCAATGGCATAAATAAATAGTTAATAATCTAAACCTAACTCAAGTTTTCTTTCCTGTTGTACTTACTCTTGACTCTTGAAACACCATGAACCATGACTTTATATAAAATACATACTGCTAAAGCCATGAGTGTAATGTTGCTCAGTCATTATTATTGTTTTCATTTTGTTTGTTTAGGTCCCAGTCATCAAGTTATTGCACTAGTAATTAAGTATTGTATATATTTTTCATATATATAATTATTTATTTACAAGTCATACTGTGATATCTTGTATATTTCAGGTCCAAAGACTCAGACCTCCCCCCAAGGGAGATAGAAAACAAGTCATTTTCAAGATCACCAAATGATCCTCTCCACCCCCATGCAGTTCAGAATAGAGTGAAAACAGGAGGTAATGAAGGATTGACTATCAACCCTCAGGATCGTTCGCAGACAACTCGACCAGATCCAGCTGGAGCAAGTCTTACTGGAGGAGCGCCACTGCGACGATATGCAGGCTCTTCTTTGCCCAATGATAAGGTATTGTCCTGAATTCATTCATTTATATTTATTAATTTATTTGTTGGTTTATGTTTTTTTTTAAATTTATTTATTTATTTTTTTATTTATTTAATATTTATTTACTTATTTATTTTTTTATTTACTTATTTAATCATTATTTATTCATTTATTTATTTATTCATTCATTTATTTATTCATTCATTTATTCATTCATTCATTTATTTATTAATTATTGTCATTCATTCATTTATATTTACTTCTATGTCTTTTTCCCAAAATAAATAGTGTTCCAAGTTTCCATTACAACTGTTTCATATGTGAATTGAAAACAATAAAACCACATAGTTGTTGATTTGTTAATTTAATCACATAAGTTTATTGAAACTGTTAGTAAATTTCAATTTAAACATTTTTCACAGGATTCAAGTTCCAAACAAGCTCATGGTGGTACCATCCGAGTCATACCTCCTACCCAGTTCTCCTCTCCATCTAATCAGAATCAAGACAGGCTAAATAGACTGCAATCTCAACAGAGAGTAGATTTCAGTCCACCCCTCCCTAAGCCTTACAACACAGCCATGTCCTTACCTAAAACAAGGGTTTCTTCATGAATGTGAGCAAGATAGTATTGCACAAGATTATTGATACAATCCACAGTTATCTGATGCTACCATCAGGGGGTGGGGTGAGGTGTTAGTTCAAAGGAGCGTCCCTATTTTATTGCACAAGATTATTGATACAATCCGCAGTTATCAGATCCTACCATCAGGGGGTGGAGTGAGGTGCTAGTTCAGGGGGATAAGGTGAGGAGGAAATCCCCAAAAGATAGGAATATCCTAGTACTAGGGCTACATAATTTTACCCTGATGACTATTACATATGAACAAATAAAGGAAAGATAACTCACCTACTAGCTAGGATAAAAGAATATCTATCTTTAGTTAATTAATAATGATGTAAAAAGTGCAGATTTTTCAATAATATTTTTACTTGTTTCAAGTCAAAGACACAGCATTTGACTTTTTGTGAGTTTTAATTCAACATTAGACAAAAGCTAAATATTGTTTGGTTTCATTTTCTATGTTGGAGTTGTAATGTTATTTTTAACAAGCATTCTGTTTATCTGTGTTTGTTTTAAATGTTTCTGTGAGGTGAGCAGCTAATGATGTACTCTAATGTTCTTGATTAGTTTCAACACAGGTAGCTCAAGATCTTGATATGTACTGAATAATTAAATAAGGAAAACTCACAATCATTACGACATACAAAGTTTTATTCTAAACAAAGTAAATATAATAAAACTTCTTTCACATGATACTGTATCATGCCTTGTTATGAGTAATTTTGAATTTTTAAGTAATAAATTTGGCCTCCTTATATCCTTATTATATGTTTAGATCAAATCATTATCTTGGGCTACCCGTGATTGTAAACATACAAGAGTTAAGACCTTTGGTGTGAAAAAGAGTTATCTCAACTGTTTGAAATTAAAGTTTGTTTCTAATATGGGATTAGGACAGTGAATCATGTGTATTAAAGACTGATTTAAGTTTTAACAAATTCATGGGCGTTTGATCAAACTTGTAGCCCTTTTAAAGGTATGGTTCTGACATCTATGATGGAATCTTTTCTCAAAATCTTATTTTGAAAAATTACAAGTCAAGATCAAGTTGTAATTTTTCCATAAACTTTAATACTTACATTTACTCTCATATATTACTATTTTTTTACTAATTATTTTGTATCAAATCACTTCAAACACATTCACAGAATATTGGATTATTGAGCTTCAAGAAAAAGCCATGTTAAAGTTTTATTGTAATAGAAATGAATTGTTTTTACTGGGCTACCTGTACCACAGGTACCCAGTCTAAAGTTGGGTTTGTTTGTTTGTTTGTTTGTTGTTTTTTTTTCCTGTCGCCTCGCGAAATGGCCAAAGTTGCGCAATCGACCACGTGTATTGACCAATCAGATGTATTAGAGATATATGAAGCAACCTGGCGTTAAAATGAGCCGCCATTATGAACTGCTCGTTAAAGCAGAAAAACAGCCACGAAAAAGAAAGTAACAAGACTTATATCGTTAGCTACAACTTCTTTTCGTGAGGAAGACGTAACAGCTGCAAAAAAACAAAGAGATTGCTAAGTTTTTTCATTGAAAATCACATGTAGGATATTCGTGAAAATCAGCCGTTCCGATCAAAGACGTACTTAGAGAATTGACCGAATGACATGACAGCGAAAACTATCAACTTTTGGTGTACAAATCAACAAAACAGTTGCTTCATATTCAGCTTGGTTGAAACTTGATGAGTTTTTCCGGATAATGTCATCGAACATTTTGCTGTTTGTGATGTTTTGAACAAGTTTGGTGTGACGTACCGCCTGCACTCAAGATTGTTTACTTCGGAACTGCCAAGCTACATTTGTGGTTAAAATACCATTCCAGACTGTTTGTTCTCCTCTTGATTATTTGAAATGCACAAAAGATATGGTTAGAAGGAAGAAAGTAATATTTGTGTGATTGTTTATGTATTTATAATTTCAAAAGCAAAGTTTCAAAGACACAATTACAGGACAATAGCGCCGGCCGGACGATCGTGTTTACCCAGTTGACAACGATAAAGCTAAATAATGGAATTATTTAAAGAAGAAGGTTAAAATTACTCACAAACTTTAATGGAAGATTCTACAATTATTTGTAAGTAAACTATTAAATTTTGTTCTCACTAAGTAGTTGAAATTGTTTGTAAATTCCTTGTTTGTAGAAATCATTGCAAAATAAATTGAGTTGTAATTGAACCTTGTTTTTTTGTGCTGATCTTCGTACGTTATATTGCCTTTTGTACAAAATAACCTAATATAATGGGGATGGTATAATGTATATAGTAATTTTCCAGAATTTCTGTAATAAATTACGAATTTTTTGGTGCTCGAGAGGGCCAAATAGACAAAGTTAAACAAAGCCCACTCATGGAAATGGATGCTTTTGAAAATGATTTTAATTTTGATATTGTAAGAATCTTTAAACGTTTTGCTAAAGATTGTTATTGTTATTCAAATAGTGCAATATTACATATCTAATACAATATGACACTTCACTAGTGATGTGGAAACAAATGTTGGTTTTTGCATCTTGCTTATAAGCGTTATACTATCAAAATTTAAAATGTCAGTAAAGGTGTCCCATATCTTCAGTGCTCGTCTATACAGGTTTTCAAATGTTTCTATAATGACTGTTTTAGGGTTTACTTGGTCATAATGTTGAAAATACTCATTTTTGAAACCATGATCGAAGTTTTGGTATAAGGAGCATGTCAGAAATTAGCAGGGGGGGGGGGGGGGGGGGGGTCTCAAAAAATTAAGACCCTTACTATGTTTCCAGCCCCTCCCCCCTTGCTAATTTCTGACTGAGTCCCTAATTTATATGCTGTATTGTAAAATGTATCATAATTTTTGAGAAAGACATTACACTTGTAACAAAGATGTTTTATCTGGCCTATACCAACTGACTACCCCAGATAACCACTGACTACACCAGGTAGCCCAGTAATCCTGGATTCCAGGGTCTAGTTACTCTTAAAATGAAAAGTACAAAATAAAGGATTATCGACGCTGAAAATCATTGCTATTTATTTAGTATTGGTATAATATTATTTGATATTGTCATAATCTTACATTATTTGTCCAGCATATGCTTAGTGGGTCCTCTGTCCTCTTGGGACAGTCTCCATCCGTTCTCACTATTCTGTTCCCTAGTCACAGGTCAGCTAATGATACTCAGGCTACTACTTAATCAATAATATTGTCACGGCACCGCATATAGTTTGTGGTAATATTGCTCTCAATTTCTCAGTTTGAGTATGTCATAAAAGATTCTGCTACTAGAATGCACGCACTAAAAGTGTGCAACATAAATACCACTAAATAGTGCTATTTTATGCTAAATATTTTGTTTAGTTAGTGCTATTTACTGCTAAATAGTGACAACTGTTGCACACATTTAGTGTTTGCCCTCTATGCTAATTCTATTGTTTTCTTTTGTTTATAATTAGTGCTATTTACTGCTAAATAGTGACAACTGTTGCACACATTTAGTGTTTGCACTCTATCATATCATTTGTACAAAACTCACTCACAACTCCAGGTATTCAAAACAGTCATCTATTAGATGATGACGTCAGATCTAGTGGTGTTGATATTCTAAAGATGCTAGGCAGCATGTTGGAGATAGTATGAAACATGTCATCTGAAATGCCTTTTGGAATCATAAACTGAACATTGAGGGACTCCAGACCACTCCATGACGCACACTCCATCATAAAACCTACCAAACAAAATACAGTTAGAACATGTATGTTCCCCTTGGCTATTTAATATTCTAAATCTCAATCCTACTACCGAGTTTGTACTGTATATGAAGATCTATAGATGCTAGACTTTATTTGATATAGCTTGCCCAGACTCTCCCATTCTGTAAAATTGATCAACAATGATGGCAGAAATAGTAGCGAGAGAAATGATGATGGTGATTCATAGTGATGAGGATGGTGGTGGTGGTGATAACTGAGAGAGAATTGATGATGATGATTGACAGTGATGGTGATGATGGTGGTAGTGATTGTAAGAGAAATAATGGCCATTGATAGTGATGAGGATGAATGTGATGAAACTTCTATATGATCCTTAACATAGAAGTCTAATGTCTCTCAGTCATATAGTAAAGTAAGTAAACATAAAGTAAATCTAAACTTCTGAGCAATACCATATACTATTAAATGTTTATAAACAAAGGTCACACAATTAAAGCATTATCTAACAATGCGGATCTTCTAAACATTTTTTTTAACTTACCCTTAACACACTTCAGCACCAGCTCAGCTCGTTTAACACACCAGTTAACGGTCATCTCATCCGTCATGTCATGAAAGAGTAGTAACGGTATAGTTAATGTTGTGATGTTGCATCTCACTGCCGTATGTAGTACATGCCGTAATCCAACAATACAAGGATTACGACTGTTTAATGTCAGTGATTTGACTGAGTCGTCAATGACGAGATGGAATACCACCTGGGCTTCAGCAAGGTTAGAGTGTCTTGTAATGTAGAAATCACCTGTTATTTAATAAGAAATTTAAAGTTTTGAGGCCATACAAAGATAGGATAAATGTGTCCTGTCCCCTCCCCTAGTGGGGTGTACACAGGGTAATGATGGTGATGATGGTGATACTGATACTGTAGTTAGTAATAATATTATTATTACCTAGTATGTATTTGTAGAACAGAGTGTAGTAAGTCTGTCATTGGACAAGGTCATGAACTGTGTCCTTTGGTAATTTTTTCGTTTGTTCATCTTAGTGAAAGCATTTCTCCTTTCACAGCTATCGCAAGCTGTGCTTTCGGAAGTTTTTGTAGCAAAAACGAAAAATAGAGTGTAAACAAAATAAACATTTCATTCTGTGTTTTGTGCTTTATATGAAGTGATTTATCTCAGTGTTTTATTGTTGTTCTTTTTTAACCACCATAGAACATTTCATATTACCAAAAAACCTCACAAATACACAGCTTGGGATACATGGTGTTTTATTCGTACCAGAACTCAAGCTAGGGACTCTCAGTGCATCATCTCCACTAGGTCTTGCTGCTTGGTTACCAGTGTTTGCTATTGATTTGGTGCGGTCTCTATTTTCAACATTTTGTTGAATCAAACAGAGCTGCTTATCAAGGTCTGGGAAGTGAAATTCTGTTGACTGTTGACAGATTGATGCAAAATCTACAAAGTAGGATAGAAAAATTCTGTCAATTTAGTTTCAATTTAATTTTGTTAGAGTCTTCACTGGATATCAAGACTATCATTTGTCATTGTTGCATTGCTATAATCAACATTGTCACCTTCATCACCATCATCATCATCACCACCAACATCATCACCACCACTACCATCATAATTATAATTATAATAATCACTGTTCTCATCACAACCCATTGTTTTTACTCAGTATTATCCCAATGAATGCATAGGTCACACTTAAAGAAACAGCAAACTGCATTATCAAAAATAATGCTTGTAGCTAAAAGCATTATTTTTAATAATGCAGCGAGTTCCGCCTAGCAGTCAATATAACAAAAACAAATAAGACAACGATAAGAACAATAATTATACGTCTAGATAATCACTTCGTCACACAGCATTCGTGGGTATAATGCTGTGTGCCTCAGTGATTATCTATTAAATAATAAAAGCTATCACCTTTCATTATCCCAGTATATGTATCCAGTCTATTATCAACCAATAATATTATTCCCGTCAGTGATTCAGAATACAGTGATAACGCTGTCTGGATCTTGTGGGGGTTGGAATACACAGACCTACACAGAACATGCATGGAAAAATTTAAGTACAAGTTCTACTTTATCATGTTAATCTTTTGGATAGTGGTTGATTTACTGACTGATTGACTGATCGACTCAATGAATGTCTGACTGACTAACTGACTTATCAACTGAATGAAGGACTGACTGAATGAATGACTCACTGAATGAATGATTTGTTGATCAACTTGTGTGGGCTGAATATGTTTCAAATTATATGTGTAGTTTTAGAGAATATCCATAATGATTACCCCCCACAGTAAGATATTTTTTCCTGGATATCTCCCCTCCCCCACCCCTCCTCTGGAATTTCCAAAATTGATAGTACATAATTTTACAAGAAAATCTCACGGGCTCCTTGAACTCCATCCCTCTCGAATTTTTGAAAAGTCTTTTCTTATGGGGAATATTTTCTGGAACTAAGTACTGGAACTAAGGAGTTCTAGAAAGGACAAGAAAGTAAAAACGTCCAGCCCCACTATTGTCACATCAATTCTTTTTCTTAGTTTATCAAAACTGAATTCAAGCAAAATTTGTCATTACCAATACACTGTTACTATAATAATGGAAACTTACCCTGGAGTTGCTTTGTGTCGACACATGTCAAGAACATCTCCACAGATCAGTCTGAGGTTATGCATTGTCTTCTGTTGTGCACCTGCAAGAAAGAAACAGCTGTCATGGGTAGCTGCAGGGTTGTGCCACTCGCTTCATACTACTATGGTTCAAGTTCAAGCCCTGGCTTGCATGCAGGATCATATATGAGTAGGGTTTGTTGTAAGAGTTGTTTCTCTCTGATGACACCATGGTTTTCCTCTCTCATTACAAAATAATTAACTGTATGCAAAGATGTGCATCAAATAGTAAATGTAGCAGTAGTGAGTATGAGAGAAGTCTCCTCAATCAGTAGAAATACTAAATAACCATCAAATGTCATCATCACCACCATCATTATCATCACCATCACCAGAATCACCTCAGCATCATTATCATCATCATCATCATCATCATCTTCATCAACATCATTATCATAATCATCACCACTATCATCATCAACACCATTATTTATCATTATCATCATAGTCACTGCCAAGTTTGTACCTAGATGTATTGTAAAACTCTCCTCCATTTTGAATTCTGGTTCTGGATGCACATCTTCTTGACCAGGAGCACTCAGAGTTGAAACTGAACGAGTCCTACATAATACAGAATGATGAGACATTACTCAACAAAATATTTTGACTGTACATAAGATTCATTTTGATGACATTCACATAATAGCTTTTCATAACACAGATATATTACAGAACAGTCTGTCTTCTTTAGGTGAATATAAGCAGGGTAATCTGGATTTTCATAAATATGTGTTGAAAACCCGGGGGGGGGGTGTACTACCCTATATTGACTATACAGGGATGATCCGCTGAACAGGGTATGGTTTTTCGACCTTGGTGTCATGAACAGGGTATCCAATTCTACTCTATTGCCGATTTAATCCAAACTTCCTGTCATACACAGGGTCCAAAAAATGAGAGAAATTATGTTGCATTCATGAAATCGGCAGGAATAAGATCGTTGACTTTTAAAAAAAGATAAGAGCAGCACGTGTGTCTGAATTGATATATTTATACAAATCATATAATGTTCGTAAACAATTGTAATTTGTCATAAACAGGGTATGGAAGTTAGGTATTTTTTTGTCATAAACAGGGTAACCCCTACAAGATCCCATCGGAACACCCCTACCCAGATCTGAAGGGAGTTGAAAACTACCGTTTAGGGCATCAAAAGATAAGAACTTACAAAGTTTTTTTCTCTACCCCCCTAGGGAACACTTTTGTAATGCATATACACACACTGCGAAGTGTGCCATGAAGTTGGATTTCACAAGTCAAGTTTACAAGTTGTTTTGAACCTAGTGAAATGTCTGAAAGGTTACATTTGGTGCCATGATCTAAAGGGAAGCGCAAATTTAGTTTGAAAGTGAATTACACTCAATTAAAAAGACCACAGACTCTGGTTTTTGTCTTATTTCAGAAAAATCAATGTGGTATCAGTGTATAATGACAAATCATTTACCACAGGATAATATAATCATTTATGTTAGTTACTTACTTAAACTGGCTGGCAGCAATTGAAGTATCTATAATGAATGTTAGTTGTCATCAAGATTAGATCACATCATGAACAGGTGGATGGATGGATGGATGGATGGATGGATGGATGGATGGATGGAGGGAGGGAGGGAGGGAGGGAGGGATGGAGGGATGGATGGATGGATGGATGGATGGATGGAGGGAGGGAGGGATGGAGGGATGGATGGATGGAGGGATGGATGGAGGGAGGGAGGGAGGGAGGGAGGGAGGGAGGGATGGATGGATGGATGGATAGAGGGAGGGAGGGAGGGAGGGAGGGAGGGAGGGAGGGATGGATGGATGGATGGAGGGAGGGAGGGATGGAGGGATGGATGGATGGAGGGATAATAATACAATACAATACAATAACTTTATTTAAACACGAAAGCTCTATCAATATTAAGTACATTATAAAATATAAACCTAATTTTGTTCTACCTAGAGGCCGTGTATGAAAAATGTACAGCTTTATTAAAAACATTGGAAGCTTATATCGTAAAAATATATAATTGTGAAAAGAGAATAAACATATGGTTCAAAAAGAAATACATGTAATTTACTTTCTGTAGATAACAGAGATATTTGTTTCAATTGATGTTCAGGTCAAGACGTTTTATTCTCTTTTTAAATTTGGAAATGGAGGGCTCCTCCTTCAAGTCTTTTGAAGAAAGATGGAGGATGGATGGATGGATGGAGGGATGGATGGATGGATGGATGGATGGATGGATAGAGGGAGGGAGGGAGGGAGGGAGGGATGGATGGATGGATGGATGGATGCATGGATGGATGGATGGATGGATGGATAACGGGAGGGATGGAGGGAGGGATGGAGGGATGGAGGGAGGGAGGGATGGATGGATAGATGGATATCTACTCAGTTTCCAGCCACTGAGGGGTCATTTGCCTGTGATATTCTTCCCAATAAGAAAGTATCATACGCGCACAACCCCTAATGGCTTGAGACGGAGTCTACAGTCAGTAGTGCAATACCCTTATCCCTACCCCCCTCAGGTTTCATGGTGTCTTCATGTACTTTCATGACCCATTCTCTGTATTCCCGTCTCTGCATTTCTTGTAGTTGAGACAATTCACTGGACCAATAGGTCTCAAGCATCTACAAACATATAAATATTGTTAGTGTTAGTGCAAATAGTTCATTGCTTTTGTTATTTATATTTAGCTGTATTGTTCAATATCGTCCCCCAGGTAATATTTGTGTGTATATATATGTGCATGTTAATCGTTTTTCAGTTTGAGGAAGTTACAAGCCTTAAGACACATCATTTTGTAAATATATTTTCTGTATGATTTGATTTTGTTTTGAGGGTTTGTGCAGGCACTGCTGTACTAAAAAACGAACATTTTGTCCCCTATGAGCTAGTACACCATGGACCTTCGGCTTAACATCCTTATCCAAGACAGTTGTTAATATTATGGAACCATCTTTAATATAATTATAAGTATTTCATCAATAACAAAGTTATTGCTATCAAAATTATTACTCACCATGACTTCTACTATCATCATCATCATCACTATCATTACCTGTGATTCTTCACACTGTCTTGTTGCTATGTTACTGACATCTCTATCTGTGCTTGTAAGTCCAACATCACTGATGGCATTTTCTAACTCTCTCTGGTGTCTGAAATAGTAATTACACTAAATAAATGCACAACTCAGGTACCAAAACATGTCTATAGGTGTACAGTTTACCTTTAGTTAGTGGATAGTGACTGCAATGCACTTCTTACAATTCTGGTATGGAAGGAATGTTTGTTGATTGGTTGACTGATTGATTGATTGGTTGGTTGATTGATTGGTTGATTGGTTGACTGATTGATTGATTGTTTGGTTGATTGGTTGGTTGGTTGATTGATTGATTGATTGATGGATGGATGGACGGAAGGACGGACGGACTGACAAAGATTGAATGTTTGATAAATCGGTAGATTAAAAAAAACTACTTACAAAAAATAACTTAAACTTACTTCTCCTGCATAGTTTTCAATGCTGAGTCTCTATGTGACAACAAGTCTTGTAGAGACAACGCATAAGTATTATCCAACTGCAGCAATGTCTCTAGAGCAGCCGAGTGAATCAAGGAGTGATAAATCTCAGCAAAAGACACATTCTCATTGATGTCACTTGTTTGACAGTATTTTGAATGTTCTTCCTTGAAATTGGTTGCCCATGAATTGATGTAGTCTTTGGATGACTGAGGCGATTCAAGGATTTGGTTAATGGCCAAGTTACCCATTTTATCAAAGAGGCTTACAAGACTCTTTTGAAGAAACTGTTCCAATGTTTTGGTCAGATCTGAATGAGAGTGAAAAAAAGAATTGAATTGATGAAGAATTATAACATTATATGCATGAAAATGTAGTCTAGCGTAACCATGTACAGCCTTCCAGCTCTCTCCTTACATTCTTGATTATAATTGATTTTTGTCAATAATAATAATAATAATTTTAATAATAATAATAATAATTAATAGTTTCATTGGTCATAATATTATCAAATTGATGTATTGATGGCAATAATGTAATAAAGTAGCAATGATGCTAATAAATTAATCATAAACATCAGCATTATCACCATACTCATCATCAACATAATCATCATCATAAATATCATTATTATAATATCACCATCATAATTCATCATCATTATAAATTAACCTTCTTCTAAATAGCATGGAATCTGATGCTCTTTCATTAATCTGCACGCAAACTCTTTAGCACTTATTTTCAGTGGTACAGGAATAGAAACAGTCAATCTTTTGATCTTGTTTTCGTCGCGGTAACCAAATGAAAACTTCTCGAATGTGTTTTCAAAGGTAGAACACATCAACACGTCCGCCATTTTGGATCAAAATGTCTCCTTAATTTTCAAAAATGATAGTAAAATAATCTACCAGAGACTACTTAAGCATCTTCGCTACATTTTGAATCAAAATTAAACGCGAAAAATAAAAACTATTGGCGAAAACTGACCAAATGAAACACAACTTTTTATATGCAGAACATTCGGATCGTTTGCTCCCCAATCGCTTCCGATTCTGTGACGAAGCAAGTGACGATGTTTTATCGACAAGTTTTCGACTAGTCTCAAAAAGGTCGAGACGAGGTCGAGACAGCAAAACCTCAATGGAAATCATTTAAAAGTAAAAATATTAAATCGGACAAAAACCAAATTAGATAATTTTATTTGGAATTTAATAGCCGCTGTACGCTGTTGAAAACTATCTATGGATCAATATGTTTTTGCTTTTTTTTGCGATTTCCGATGACCAAACGTGAACGTTCCGAAATAGTCGGGCTTCCTATGTCGTCTGTTGTCGTCTTGCGCGCGCGCGAAACGTCGAGTCAATCGAAGCACGCGTTTACTTATTATCAAATATCTGGAATTTCCATTCTACCAAGTAAGTAAATCAATAATTCAAAACCACAAGGTCAACCTTAATTTGCAGGATATTTCAATGATTCAAGGTGATTTTACAATTTTAGAATTTCATTTCACTTATTTGATTCAAATTGTATTTCAGTTTTTCACATTCAGTCAATCCTTCTGGAAAAAATGGCTTCAAAAGATGGGGAACCACCAAACAAAGTACAGAAACTACAGGTATCTGAAGAAAAAACCTCCAACTTTTCAATGCCTTTCCACTTCAGCGACATGATTCTTGTTATAGAGGGACGTAACTTCCATGTACATAAAGGCACTCTGTCAATGGCGTCCCCTGTATTTGAGACGATGTTCTCTTCAAATTTCAAAGAAAAAAATGCCAATGAGATTAACCTTCCAGACAAAAAGGCTGATGAGTTTGAAATTCTACTAAATATCATCTACAACTTCAAAGATAAACAAAACATTAATGGTAAATAATGATAAAATGTATTTGACTGTAAATAAAAAATGACTGGATTGCGTTATAGCATGACATGTCTTTAAGCATAGCCACCAAGTTTTATACAAGATTTCCTATGAAAGAACCATCACTTCATTAAGTCAAACTTATTTTGGTCTTGACAGTATTGATTCACACATGAATAAATACATTTATTATTAATATAACATACAGTGTTTCTATCATGTGATAAAAGTCGTATCAACACATGTGTTCAGATGTGATATTCCTATTTATCAATTTGAATTTTTGTTCGGCCAATCACCAAGCGAGATTTACTTTTTACGCCAATCAGAAAGCGTCTTTTTGCGAGAATGTTATATAATAAACAGAATAATACATGGTCGCTTGGAGATATGAAATTTATCTTCTTGTGTTCAACTCGATATCTCACTCATTGGCTGCGCTCACTCGAGATATCGAGTTGAACACTCGAAGATAAATTTCATATCTCCACGCCCCCATTTATTATTCTAGATATTTATACAACTAAAAATACCTGCAAGAAGTCTGAACTTTAGATGATGCATTTAGGATTGAGAGAAAATGAGTTTTAAACATGATAAACTCCAGAATTAAAACAAGTTTAATTTAAAATGACTTTGGTGACCTCGCTTGGGCATGTCATGTTGTATGCTGTCTGCAAATTAACACCAAGTACTTATGTGCTCAGATTGGTCAGAGTTAATTATTGTTCAGTGTACAGTACACATACCCCACTCTTAAAGATATTAAGGTTTGGAGTTGTGGCTAGGGAGGTTCGGGCAAGCCTGATGATGTTAGTACTTTTTAATCATAACACAACACAAATCAACTATTTGTTTAACTCAATTTGAACCTATCATTGCTTAAACTGTTATTGTTACCATAATATTATAACAAATGCTTCAAAATCTTTGATTTCAACAGCACTGAACTATAGGTTTCTTCTCAAGCTTGCTGATGAATACCAAATACAAAAAGTGACAGATTTATGTGAAGAATTCATCAACAATGAGGTGTCTCCAGCCAACTGCATTGAGTTCTTCAATGTCTCACATTCGTATGGTCTACAAGATGTAATGGAGTACTCTCTCGGATACGCATCACGTTTGACCATTGAATCCATTCAGTCCTCTCCAGCTTACCCTGAAGTAACTGATGAAGCGAAAGTACGGATTTTAACTGAAAGACTTGTGAGGATTGAAGGTCTTTTAAACAAATATTTTTCAACATGTTCAAAGTTTGTTGAAAAAACTTATAATGGTGTGATAAAGAGATTTCATAAAAATTTTGAATGTCAGTATCAAATTCAGTTGCATAGATTTGAAAATGTTAGGGCTGTTTTGAAAAAGAAGTTTGACGTGAACTGCGTCTGCTGTACTAGTAGAATTGAAAATGAATGGCCAGAAAATGCTTCCTGTTCCATGAAGTATCTAAAAGACCCATTAGTTCAGTTGAATAAATTATGCAGTGATTATAAAGATTTAAATCTTCCAGTTGATTAATGTTATAAAATCTTTACGGAATTTGGGTTAAATTTTTCAGTGTTGAAGGGAATAATTAAGATAAGAATGGTCTCTTGAACAGTAATATTGTACAAAGCCATGATTATCTGAACAATTTCCTTAAACACATATGACTCTGGGGCAACAGCAAATAATTGTTCATTTGTTAATGCCATAAAGATGTGTAAAAGGCATTGTGCATTCATAAAAGTATGTCAAGTGTCCCATCATGTGTTATGAGAAGTGTCTGGATGTCAACGCAAGCTTACAAGTGCAACTTTGTGAGACCACAATCAGGGATGGATCTATAAGTAGTGGGACAGAGTCCCCTGCACCTGTTTGTTTGTTTGTTTTTAATAATTTTTATTTAAACTATTAATGTCAGTATATTATCAGAATGTTACTGTTCTTTTGTCTGGGTATTGTGTTCTAATTAATTGATTGTGACTAATAGAAATAGCTACTACATTTTTTTAAGAAAAAATAAATAAAAAGATAAATAAATAACAACAAAAAAAGCAACTACATGTTAGCACCTAAATTGTTTTATTTCATAATCTTCCTACATTTGCTACATTATTAAAATTATTTCTTTTGTATAAAATACACAACATTTTTTCAAGATATAATAGTATATTTTGTATAGTTTATAATATTTCTATATCATGTTAATAAAATTGTTGCAGCTTTAATAAAATATAATTTTCTTTCAACTGAGTGTTTTATGATTTCATTGTTGGCACCTCAACATCTGTTCCATAGTCAAAATAATTACTTCTGACTGTTGATTTGACCTCGATAACACCTGGTATCTTGGCAACAATGTTATCATTACCATGGTTACCATCAGTCACATTAAATGTATTGTCATCATTTACTCTTGATGCCATGTCAAGAGTGTTACCATGGTTACCTTCTGTTACTATGGTAGTTTGAGCTTTACTCCCATACAATTTCTGAACAGAGTTTTCAGATCTTGTCAAATTTTCATTAGAATCACATATTCCTAATACATCCATGTCATGAAATATTTTTTTCTTTGCTTTGTCATTGGTCAAGTTTGAATTATTTACTAAGCCAGGTCTTGCAGACTTGGGTCGAGCCGATTTCGTCCTCTTTGGTAATTTCTCATTATCCTCATCATTAACAGTTCCTGGTAGAGATAGCAGATCCAGATGACCTTCAGTATCTTGAAATGTAGCATTTGTAGTAGACACAACACTATGAGGGCTTTTAGAAGCACTTTTCTGAGTTTTCTTTTCAGATTTTTTTATTTCCGAGTCCAGAACTGCTAAAACTTTATCCATAGAAGGCTTTAGCTCATTGCATTTTTCTGTAACTTCCTGACAAAACTCAACAGCTTTTCTTCTTGGGGTCATCGGACTATAATTTTCTGTCGATAGGTTAGCTTTAAAATTGCTATCAGTGTCGGTATGTTCAGATTCTGGACAGTCACATCCTTGAGGTTCGGGACGAGGTAGTTGGTGGTCACTTCTCCACTTATATGAATACTCTTTCTTTGGGGATTTTTGGTTGGGAGCTGATCGTGTGAAGTTCTTCAAACCAGTATCCACATGTTTACGAGATGATAAAATGTTCTCAACTCGTTGTTTCCCAAGTTTAGATATAACAGAGTTTAAATGAGAGTCGGTCAACTCTCGCTTTTGCTCAACGACTCGCTTCTTGTCCTGTTCCCGTTTTGCTTTCAGCCAATCATCATAGGTTAATGATTTTGTTAGTTTAGTACTTTCGTCATTAGTTGTCATAGCTTCAGTGTTAGAATTTGCTTTAGCAGTTTTTGGTCTGACTGGTTTTGTTTTCAATTCTGAACCAGCTGGCCTTGCAGTTTTTGGTCTCTGTTTCTGATTAAGAAATTTTGTGGTGCTAGAGGATAGCTTGTTTGAGCTGTCATTCACAGCACCTCTGCTTTCAAAAACTTTTGAGTCTACCTTTTCAGACAATTTCTGGGGATTTCCTGTGTCTTTTTCTTGAGTAGTTGAAGAGCTATTAGCAGACAATGAACGCTGCCTAGATTTAACACCAGTTGGCCTTTGTTGAAAAGTTTTTATAACTTTATACTCGAAGGGTGGGGGTGGTTCAGTTTGGTCATCCAATGACATATCAAAGGGCGATATTCTAGGGTGATTTTGTCTCCACAATTTTCTAGCCTCTTTTCGTTTAGCTTTGAACCATTGTTTAACTCTTTTATCAGATATGTCATGTTGCTCAAGCTTTAATCTTTCCTCTTCATGCAGTGCTGCTCTTTGAGCACGCTTTTCCTTCCTTTCTTCTCTCTTGGCTTTTCGAGCTAGTTTATTTTTCTGTTGAATCCAAGCTTGTAACACTGGATTTTTCGTTTCTTTTAACTGATGTTCTGTGCTGAAATCCTTTCTGGTTCCGTCGGGGTTTTTTGTTTTGTCAGGAAGTTTTTCGTTGTTCTCCTTTTCTTTCTTCTTTTCATTTTTCTTAGTTTCACTTGAATTTTTCCTTCTCCTTCTCTTCAGCTTTTCAAGCGATTGTCCTTTCTCTTTTTTAGGAGTTAAACTATTTTCTTCGTCACTAATCCATTCTGTGTCTTCTGGTACAGAAAAAAGAGGGAAAGCTGAGAGTCTAGTTTGACAGCTTTTCGATCTGCATCGTTTCGAAAATGTGACAGGATATCGGCCGATTGGCCCACAACTGGATTCTCCTTCTTTTTCTCTCGCTGAATCCGCGACTGAATTTTCATTATTTTTGCTTGAATTATCTTTCACATTAACGTCTTGATCGTCAGAGTCTGTTATCTCGCTGAGATCATCATCGAGAATTTGTTTAAGAAGTACAAAATTTACTTTTGTTGATTTTGCTTTGGGAGAATGTGTTTTCGAGTTGTTGTCACTTTCGGAATCTGTCATCTTTTATCGATGCAAATTCACAAATTTTGAGGTACAAAACTTGCAGTGAATTGAAATAAAACCTTTGAATCCCGTCCTTGCTGTCTGTATTACAATTGTGAAGTTGTATTCCATTCAATAATGAATTTTCACATTATTTTGATCTCCACCGTGACAAAATTAAACATTGATTGTGATTACCATAGCGATCGGACAAACATTTCATAGAGCATCAATCGATAACTGATCGAGTAATCAGCCACCACAGGAAGCCCAATATTCGTGAGTGCCTGGCAGGCAACCCAAGAGTCAAAAGCAGATTTTACGACGCCAAAATATTTGTTTTCAGTATTTTCGGGAATATTGAAGGGTAGATTGGGGGTCCCTTGTGGGGTTCGTGGATTAAAGATTAGTTCATATTTGAATTTTTTGGTTCCTCACTTTACCCACGTGTTATCGACTTACACATCTAATCGAACGTGTATTCGAAAGCACGATTCTATATCGACTACTTCTCATTTTCCAAAGGTCCAAGCTTGGAGGATACTTTCTTCCGAGACATGTGAATTTTTTTTAAAAACCTCGCAAATGGCGGGGGAGAAGTCTAAGAAAGACTTGTATTTTCAAGTAGAGGGCATTAAGTACGATGGTAAGTTTGCATAACTCCAGAAAAAGTTTTCTTGCACAAATCGCACTGCAATTTTTGCACACGTCAAACTTTCACTTTCGGCCATACAAAACTCACAATATTTTAGAGAATTTTTGTTTCCTTTTCCTTAAGATTTTTATGTATTTTTTGTCTTAAGTTCAAGTGTTGTTCAAATTTTACATTCTCACGAATTTAGCGACGAATGCAATGTAAATATTTTGTAAATATTTTGCTTGCGAAGTAAACTCGCACGTGCAAATTTCGCGGCAAGTTTAAAGGCATAAATTTAAATAATTTGAATTGTGCTAAATTTATCTTTCTGTGTCGTTTTAGATCACCGGTCAAAATTATTTAACTTCTTTCTATTCTCGTGACTTGCCTCTACCTTTCAACAGGTATTTGTTAAGTCATTTCCAAAACAACTTTCCGGCAAATTTCACGCTTTTTGCCGTATAGAAAATGCATGTTTATTTTGTCGTAAACAATGATATATGTCTGTGTGTTGGAACACAAACGAAATTCCATCATCGAAAAAGTGTTATTCTAATGATTTGAATTCATTTTATGGTCGATTGAAGAAAACAAAGTTGGGCTAAAGTTTGTATTTTCACGTTGTTTGGAATTCCTTTCTATGGTAACTCACAACTCTTTACGACGTCTCGCAAAATGCTTCAAGGTCTTTTTCCAAACTAAGCAAGGTCCCAGCAAGCAAGCTCACATCTGAACAAATTTTCCAAAGTGAGCGTTTCAAAAACCAGGGCAAGATCATCTCGTAAACTCAAGTTATCGGACAAATCAACTGGCAAAATTTGACAAAAGTGCAATATTTAACTTTGAGGATCAAATTCGCTGTTTATTTCAAAACATGGATAATTTACAACTTTGTAACGTGTACACATCAGTTGCAAAGCCTGCAGCAGGAAAAGTCATCTATCTGGGCTTCCTTCTAATTGGATCTCTGTTATCATTGTTGGTATTCCTTCCTGGTATGCGTACCTTCTTTATAAAACATGGAAATCTATGTGACAGAACTCTTAGCCACGAAAAATGTGAAATGCTTGTTGGACATGTGCTGTTGTACCGACTCTACATTGGAATGTTCTTATTTTTCATGGTACTTGCCGTTGTTAATTGTCAGATGTCATTGTTCTCATCATTCACAAGTATTATCGAAAATGGTCTTTGGTTTTTAAAATGGAATTTATTTTGCTTTTTACTGTTAATATCGCTGCTTATTCCAGAAGGAGAAATCTGCAACACTGTTATGCATGCTGGGTGGTTTGCAGCGATGGTTGTCAAAGTCATTGAAATTGTACTCATAATTGACTTTGCAAAATACATCAATATGTATCTTGTTGACATGATTCAAAAGTCTCAGCAAAACTCGCAACGTTTGTACCTATTGCTCACACTGATGACGGCATCTCTTTATACTATATCTCTTGGTTTTACAGTATATTTTTTCATTAGCTACAGTTCACAGAATAATTGCCAATTCCACTGGATGTTTTTAGTGCTGATTATCATACTCTGCACTATTGCAATGTTGCTCTCTGCACACCCACTCTTCACTGAAGCTGGACTTTTACAAGCTGGTATTGTAACTTTGTATGTGATTTATTTAGCTTGGTCTGCCTTGATGCACAGCCCAGATATAGACTGCCGGCAATCTACATCACAGCTCAAACAAGAGGAATCAAATGAGACCTTCATATTTGCCATCAAGCCAACAATGATTTTTGAACTGGTGTTGATCTTTTGTTTAGTGTTTTATGGTATCTGTCATATTGACGACTTGGATCGATTTTTGTCATCTTTGTATTTGAGGAACTGTTGTAGTCCTTATGAAGACGAAGAAGAAGAAAGGACTCAGCCTAACGAGCATGCATTACTATCGTCCAGCTATCTATCTTTTTACATGTGTATGCTAGTGGTAATACTGTATATTCTGATGGTTTTTAGTGACTATTATACTCCAGAAGGAATCATGGGAACTGAGAAAGCGATGCTAGAAACTCCAGATGGAATTGTTGATATGAATGAATACACTAAACAGTTCAGTCAGCTTATGGCGATGTCTATAAATATGACGTCAAGTATACTTATGATATTGATCTACTTGTGGACTGTGATAGCACCATTGGTTGTACCACATTCATAAGTGTTTGATGATAGTGATGTTGGAAAGATGTCCTTTTTGAATATTTTAGATTTTGAAAAATAAAGGAACATTTGATAGACTTTGAGTGTTATCTATGCATAGAACCAAAAACCCTACAGTAAGCGAACATCTGAAAGCCAAGTGATCACCAATCTATACCTGCTAGCGGCTGGGTGCAGGTGATCAATATCTATCTGAGGGAGGGGGGAGGGCAGGGATGCACATCGTACCTTTTAGAGGTCTAAATTGGAGATCTGGTGCCTTTGAGGGTTTCTCAAAGGACACTCAGGATTAAAAGCTGGTACCTTTTAAGGTATTCACAGGCATTCAAAAACAAGGTATTGATTTTAACACCACTATATCCAATTGTTTCTATTTGAGCTGGTACATTCTAGGGGTAAAAATCACTTATAGCCACTCCCTTCTGGATAGAATTTTGGTACCTTTTAGGAATTTTTAAGGAATTTTTAAGAATTTCGATGCGCATCCCTGTCCTATTCCAATCGGAGTCCCCCTGGGCCATGTGAGCAGCAAGTCCCCAATGAAATATACCTAAAAATGCATATCTGAAATTTCCTACATTGTTTGCAGATGTTCCTGAGATGTGTGATCATATTAACAGCCTAAACACCAAGAAAGGTCTAAAGTGTTTCTCTGTGCATTCTAAGATAGAAGATATCTCAACTGGACGACGTGTAATAATCAACAATAAGACATTAGCTTTGTTCAAGTACAGAGGGTTGATGTATGCCTTGGATTCACAATGCCCACATATGGGTGAGGAAAATTGTCATTGTTATCATTATCATCACCACCCTCACCATCATTATCATCATCACCATCATTATCATCATCACCATCATTACCATCATTATCACCATTACCATAATTATAATCACAACCATCATTGTCACCACCATCATCATTATCACCATCATTATCATCATCACCATCATTATCACCATTACCATAATTATAATCACAACCATCACCATTGTCACTACCATCATCATCATCATCACTATATTATCATCATCACAACCATCATCACTATTGTCATCATAATCACTACTATCATTATCATCACCATCATTATCATCAACATCATCTTCAGTACCATCATCTTCAAAACTATCACCATCATCATATCATCACCATCATCATCATCGCCATTATCATCTTTAAATCGCCTTCCTCTCCCCCCTCCACTACGTGTAATTGCCAGTGTAATTAACAGCAATGTTACTACAATTACATTATTTTGTCTTGATTATGATTTTTCAATTCCTATATTCTAGGTGGACCACTTTATCTTGGTGACATTGAGGAACTTGGCGAAGCAAAAATACCATGTATCGTCTGTCCATGGCATCACTGGAAGTATGATATGGAAAGTGGCAACATAATGCAACCAATACATGAGAAACTTAAACTCGATGTCTACCCTGTCAAGGTTATGGAGGATGGTTCACTGTTTGTTGGTTTTGAAAGTATTTCGTCTGACTATTTTAACTGTGGAGAGAGTTTTTAATCAAACAGCAGTTGGAGAACATTTTAAAACTGAATTTTACCAAGACATAAGGAAGTCTGCATATCACAATAGTAGATAGAGTTTTATGAATCAGCAGAGAGACAGAAAAAAAGACATCAAAAACAATCATTGTCATATATGGTATATTAATGCATGTTAATGTCTTGAAATGAGACAATTGAATTTAAACCTGTAATGGCGGCCATAGTATCAAACTACTCCAGATATTGGTAAAGTGTCATGATGAAGTGATAAAAATGAGGCAATTGTATTTAAACCTGTAAATATTTTAATGCACCTAGTGTTACACTACTCCAGATGGACAGATACCAGTGAAGTGTTGTGTTGAAAAAGTATTTTAACAACGACTGGTACACACAAGGGAGTTTGTTCTTATGACAAGCTCCTTTAACATGCTCTGAAGAAATCATTGATGAGCAACTATATTGTTTTAAGGAAGAATCGCTACAGACAAGGAAGCCTTGTTCCAGGAGCATGCCCCTTTATGTGTACTGACAGTTAGTTTTTGCACAGTATCTTGAGTTGAGTGTGAATTGAGTATTTCAGAGTGTCTATTATTTATAATTTTTCAAGTTTTGAAAAACTTTAATATATTTTATAGGATATTTTTTATGAGTGTTTTTGAAGAAAGGTTTGTAAGTTTCAGCAGAATATAATCGACAAGTACAGAAGTTGTGAATAAAACACTGTTTTGTTATTGTTTGTTCATTATTGAATACTGACAAGCCTAATCCGAATTAAACCTTTGACCAGACAAAATGAGGACCGTTCTTTTCATTTAAATGGGATACAAAGCACAGTACAGTATATAGAAAGTTACAGTTAAATTTGAAAATTCATTTCACTTTGTTTAGCTTTGAACTAAATTAATACAAAAATTTGTATGCAAAGATATCCCAGTAGATTCCAGGAAAAAGAACAGGTTAAATGCAAGCAAATAACACTTTCTGATTAACTTGGCATCTGAATAATCCCCCAAGTCAGTGGCTGTTTCAAAGTATAGATTTCAGTGTCCACCTTCAGTGTTTCCCTGCGAGTCATTTCTAAAACATACATATATGTTTTAGAAATGACTCACTTATATACAAACAAAGTTCACACTGCACATAAATGTATAGTATGTTTTATTTATAATTATGATTCACTCCACATAATACTTTCCTAATAAATTGACATCGACTGTCTAAATGGTAAAACATGTTTGTACGTAAGTTTAAAATACTCAAAGACTATAATACAATCAAAATTATGACTTTTTAAAGTGCTTAAATGCACCTAACCAGGCTTGCGTGAATACTGAAAAGCCACTTTAACATAAATATAAATTGTTCTGAAAAAAATCATCTGTACTAGGCTCATTCTTGCTTTTATGCTTCAGGAGAAGCTCAGATGTCAGTTGAGAAAATATTTCTTTAAAACAATTTGATGTTTATATGTGTGTACATAGCTTGAAGTTGTTCTAATGTTGAACAGATGAAGTATGTTAGTTACAAAAATGTTTTTTTAAAGAAATGTGCAGTTACCTGTTACTGACAGACTTTAATATGTAAATTTATTTTATTATCATACTCTGCACTATTGCAATGTTGCTCTCTGCACACCCACTCTTCACTGAAGCTGGACTTTTACAAGCTGGTATTGTAACTTTGTATGTGATTTATTTAGCTTGGTCTGCCTTGATGCACAGCCCAGATATAGACTGCCGGCAATCTACATCACAGCTCAAACAAGAGGAATCAAATGAGACCTTCATATTTGCCATCAAGCCAACAATGATTTTTGAACTGGTGTTGATCTTTTGTTTAGTGTTTTATGGTATCTGTCATATTGACGACTTGGATCGATTTTTGTCATCTTTGTATTTGAGGAACTGTTGTAGTCCTTATGAAGACGAAGAAGAAGAAAGGACTCAGCCTAACGAGCATGCATTACTATCGTCCAGCTATCTATCTTTTTACATGTGTATGCTAGTGGTAATACTGTATATTCTGATGGTTTTTAGTGACTATTATACTCCAGAAGGAATCATGGGAACTGAGAAAGCGATGCTAGAAACTCCAGATGGAATTGTTGATATGAATGAATACACTAAACAGTTCAGTCAGCTTATGGCGATGTCTATAAATATGACGTCAAGTATACTTATGATATTGATCTACTTGTGGACTGTGATAGCACCATTGGTTGTACCACATTCATAAGTGTTTGATGATAGTGATGTTGGAAAGATGTCCTTTTTGAATATTTTAGATTTTGAAAAATAAAGGAACATTTGATAGACTTTGAGTGTTATCTATGCATAGAACCAAAAACCCTACAGTAAGCGAACATCTGAAAGCCAAGTGATCACCAATCTATACCTGCTAGCGGCTGGGTGCAGGTGATCAATATCTATCTGAGGGAGGGGGGAGGGCAGGGATGCACATCGTACCTTTTAGAGGTCTAAATTGGAGATCTGGTGCCTTTGAGGGTTTCTCAAAGGACACTCAGGATTAAAAGCTGGTACCTTTTAAGGTATTCACAGGCATTCAAAAACAAGGTATTGATTTTAACACCACTATATCCAATTGTTTCTATTTGAGCTGGTACATTCTAGGGGTAAAAATCACTTATAGCCACTCCCTTCTGGATAGAATTTTGGTACCTTTTAGGAATTTTTAAGGAATTTTTAAGAATTTCGATGCGCATCCCTGTCCTATTCCAATCGGAGTCCCCCTGGGCCATGTGAGCAGCAAGTCCCCAATGAAATATACCTAAAAATGCATATCTGAAATTTCCTACATTGTTTGCAGATGTTCCTGAGATGTGTGATCATATTAACAGCCTAAACACCAAGAAAGGTCTAAAGTGTTTCTCTGTGCATTCTAAGATAGAAGATATCTCAACTGGACGACGTGTAATAATCAACAATAAGACATTAGCTTTGTTCAAGTACAGAGGGTTGATGTATGCCTTGGATTCACAATGCCCACATATGGGTGAGGAAAATTGTCATTGTTATCATTATCATCACCACCCTCACCATCATTATCATCATCACCATCATTATCATCATCACCATCATTACCATCATTATCACCATTACCATAATTATAATCACAACCATCATTGTCACCACCATCATCATTATCACCATCATTATCATCATCACCATCATTATCACCATTACCATAATTATAATCACAACCATCACCATTGTCACTACCATCATCATCATCATCACTATATTATCATCATCACAACCATCATCACTATTGTCATCATAATCACTACTATCATTATCATCACCATCATTATCATCAACATCATCTTCAGTACCATCATCTTCAAAACTATCACCATCATCATATCATCACCATCATCATCATCGCCATTATCATCTTTAAATCGCCTTCCTCTCCCCCCTCCACTACGTGTAATTGCCAGTGTAATTAACAGCAATGTTACTACAATTACATTATTTTGTCTTGATTATGATTTTTCAATTCCTATATTCTAGGTGGACCACTTTATCTTGGTGACATTGAGGAACTTGGCGAAGCAAAAATACCATGTATCGTCTGTCCATGGCATCACTGGAAGTATGATATGGAAAGTGGCAACATAATGCAACCAATACATGAGAAACTTAAACTCGATGTCTACCCTGTCAAGGTTATGGAGGATGGTTCACTGTTTGTTGGTTTTGAAAGTATTTCGTCTGACTATTTTAACTGTGGAGAGAGTTTTTAATCAAACAGCAGTTGGAGAACATTTTAAAACTGAATTTTACCAAGACATAAGGAAGTCTGCATATCACAATAGTAGATAGAGTTTTATGAATCAGCAGAGAGACAGAAAAAAAGACATCAAAAACAATCATTGTCATATATGGTATATTAATGCATGTTAATGTCTTGAAATGAGACAATTGAATTTAAACCTGTAATGGCGGCCATAGTATCAAACTACTCCAGATATTGGTAAAGTGTCATGATGAAGTGATAAAAATGAGGCAATTGTATTTAAACCTGTAAATATTTTAATGCACCTAGTGTTACACTACTCCAGATGGACAGATACCAGTGAAGTGTTGTGTTGAAAAAGTATTTTAACAACGACTGGTACACACAAGGGAGTTTGTTCTTATGACAAGCTCCTTTAACATGCTCTGAAGAAATCATTGATGAGCAACTATATTGTTTTAAGGAAGAATCGCTACAGACAAGGAAGCCTTGTTCCAGGAGCATGCCCCTTTATGTGTACTGACAGTTAGTTTTTGCACAGTATCTTGAGTTGAGTGTGAATTGAGTATTTCAGAGTGTCTATTATTTATAATTTTTCAAGTTTTGAAAAACTTTAATATATTTTATAGGATATTTTTTATGAGTGTTTTTGAAGAAAGGTTTGTAAGTTTCAGCAGAATATAATCGACAAGTACAGAAGTTGTGAATAAAACACTGTTTTGTTATTGTTTGTTCATTATTGAATACTGACAAGCCTAATCCGAATTAAACCTTTGACCAGACAAAATGAGGACCGTTCTTTTCATTTAAATGGGATACAAAGCACAGTACAGTATATAGAAAGTTACAGTTAAATTTGAAAATTCATTTCACTTTGTTTAGCTTTGAACTAAATTAATACAAAAATTTGTATGCAAAGATATCCCAGTAGATTCCAGGAAAAAGAACAGGTTAAATGCAAGCAAATAACACTTTCTGATTAACTTGGCATCTGAATAATCCCCCAAGTCAGTGGCTGTTTCAAAGTATAGATTTCAGTGTCCACCTTCAGTGTTTCCCTGCGAGTCATTTCTAAAACATACATATATGTTTTAGAAATGACTCACTTATATACAAACAAAGTTCACACTGCACATAAATGTATAGTATGTTTTATTTATAATTATGATTCACTCCACATAATACTTTCCTAATAAATTGACATCGACTGTCTAAATGGTAAAACATGTTTGTACGTAAGTTTAAAATACTCAAAGACTATAATACAATCAAAATTATGACTTTTTAAAGTGCTTAAATGCACCTAACCAGGCTTGCGTGAATACTGAAAAGCCACTTTAACATAAATATAAATTGTTCTGAAAAAAATCATCTGTACTAGGCTCATTCTTGCTTTTATGCTTCAGGAGAAGCTCAGATGTCAGTTGAGAAAATATTTCTTTAAAACAATTTGATGTTTATATGTGTGTACATAGCTTGAAGTTGTTCTAATGTTGAACAGATGAAGTATGTTAGTTACAAAAATGTTTTTTTAAAGAAATGTGCAGTTACCTGTTACTGACAGACTTTAATATGTAAATTTATTTTATTATCATACTCTGCACTATTGCAATGTTGCTCTCTGCACACCCACTCTTCACTGAAGCTGGACTTTTACAAGCTGGTATTGTAACTTTGTATGTGATTTATTTAGCTTGGTCTGCCTTGATGCACAGCCCAGATATAGACTGCCGGCAATCTACATCACAGCTCAAACAAGAGGAATCAAATGAGACCTTCATATTTGCCATCAAGCCAACAATGATTTTTGAACTGGTGTTGATCTTTTGTTTAGTGTTTTATGGTATCTGTCATATTGACGACTTGGATCGATTTTTGTCATCTTTGTATTTGAGGAACTGTTGTAGTCCTTATGAAGACGAAGAAGAAGAAAGGACTCAGCCTAACGAGCATGCATTACTATCGTCCAGCTATCTATCTTTTTACATGTGTATGCTAGTGGTAATACTGTATATTCTGATGGTTTTTAGTGACTATTATACTCCAGAAGGAATCATGGGAACTGAGAAAGCGATGCTAGAAACTCCAGATGGAATTGTTGATATGAATGAATACACTAAACAGTTCAGTCAGCTTATGGCGATGTCTATAAATATGACGTCAAGTATACTTATGATATTGATCTACTTGTGGACTGTGATAGCACCATTGGTTGTACCACATTCATAAGTGTTTGATGATAGTGATGTTGGAAAGATGTCCTTTTTGAATATTTTAGATTTTGAAAAATAAAGGAACATTTGATAGACTTTGAGTGTTATCTATGCATAGAACCAAAAACCCTACAGTAAGCGAACATCTGAAAGCCAAGTGATCACCAATCTATACCTGCTAGCGGCTGGGTGCAGGTGATCAATATCTATCTGAGGGAGGGGGGAGGGCAGGGATGCACATCGTACCTTTTAGAGGTCTAAATTGGAGATCTGGTGCCTTTGAGGGTTTCTCAAAGGACACTCAGGATTAAAAGCTGGTACCTTTTAAGGTATTCACAGGCATTCAAAAACAAGGTATTGATTTTAACACCACTATATCCAATTGTTTCTATTTGAGCTGGTACATTCTAGGGGTAAAAATCACTTATAGCCACTCCCTTCTGGATAGAATTTTGGTACCTTTTAGGAATTTTTAAGGAATTTTTAAGAATTTCGATGCGCATCCCTGTCCTATTCCAATCGGAGTCCCCCTGGGCCATGTGAGCAGCAAGTCCCCAATGAAATATACCTAAAAATGCATATCTGAAATTTCCTACATTGTTTGCAGATGTTCCTGAGATGTGTGATCATATTAACAGCCTAAACACCAAGAAAGGTCTAAAGTGTTTCTCTGTGCATTCTAAGATAGAAGATATCTCAACTGGACGACGTGTAATAATCAACAATAAGACATTAGCTTTGTTCAAGTACAGAGGGTTGATGTATGCCTTGGATTCACAATGCCCACATATGGGTGAGGAAAATTGTCATTGTTATCATTATCATCACCACCCTCACCATCATTATCATCATCACCATCATTATCATCATCACCATCATTACCATCATTATCACCATTACCATAATTATAATCACAACCATCATTGTCACCACCATCATCATTATCACCATCATTATCATCATCACCATCATTATCACCATTACCATAATTATAATCACAACCATCACCATTGTCACTACCATCATCATCATCATCACTATATTATCATCATCACAACCATCATCACTATTGTCATCATAATCACTACTATCATTATCATCACCATCATTATCATCAACATCATCTTCAGTACCATCATCTTCAAAACTATCACCATCATCATATCATCACCATCATCATCATCGCCATTATCATCTTTAAATCGCCTTCCTCTCCCCCCTCCACTACGTGTAATTGCCAGTGTAATTAACAGCAATGTTACTACAATTACATTATTTTGTCTTGATTATGATTTTTCAATTCCTATATTCTAGGTGGACCACTTTATCTTGGTGACATTGAGGAACTTGGCGAAGCAAAAATACCATGTATCGTCTGTCCATGGCATCACTGGAAGTATGATATGGAAAGTGGCAACATAATGCAACCAATACATGAGAAACTTAAACTCGATGTCTACCCTGTCAAGGTTATGGAGGATGGTTCACTGTTTGTTGGTTTTGAAAGTATTTCGTCTGACTATTTTAACTGTGGAGAGAGTTTTTAATCAAACAGCAGTTGGAGAACATTTTAAAACTGAATTTTACCAAGACATAAGGAAGTCTGCATATCACAATAGTAGATAGAGTTTTATGAATCAGCAGAGAGACAGAAAAAAAGACATCAAAAACAATCATTGTCATATATGGTATATTAATGCATGTTAATGTCTTGAAATGAGACAATTGAATTTAAACCTGTAATGGCGGCCATAGTATCAAACTACTCCAGATATTGGTAAAGTGTCATGATGAAGTGATAAAAATGAGGCAATTGTATTTAAACCTGTAAATATTTTAATGCACCTAGTGTTACACTACTCCAGATGGACAGATACCAGTGAAGTGTTGTGTTGAAAAAGTATTTTAACAACGACTGGTACACACAAGGGAGTTTGTTCTTATGACAAGCTCCTTTAACATGCTCTGAAGAAATCATTGATGAGCAACTATATTGTTTTAAGGAAGAATCGCTACAGACAAGGAAGCCTTGTTCCAGGAGCATGCCCCTTTATGTGTACTGACAGTTAGTTTTTGCACAGTATCTTGAGTTGAGTGTGAATTGAGTATTTCAGAGTGTCTATTATTTATAATTTTTCAAGTTTTGAAAAACTTTAATATATTTTATAGGATATTTTTTATGAGTGTTTTTGAAGAAAGGTTTGTAAGTTTCAGCAGAATATAATCGACAAGTACAGAAGTTGTGAATAAAACACTGTTTTGTTATTGTTTGTTCATTATTGAATACTGACAAGCCTAATCCGAATTAAACCTTTGACCAGACAAAATGAGGACCGTTCTTTTCATTTAAATGGGATACAAAGCACAGTACAGTATATAGAAAGTTACAGTTAAATTTGAAAATTCATTTCACTTTGTTTAGCTTTGAACTAAATTAATACAAAAATTTGTATGCAAAGATATCCCAGTAGATTCCAGGAAAAAGAACAGGTTAAATGCAAGCAAATAACACTTTCTGATTAACTTGGCATCTGAATAATCCCCCAAGTCAGTGGCTGTTTCAAAGTATAGATTTCAGTGTCCACCTTCAGTGTTTCCCTGCGAGTCATTTCTAAAACATACATATATGTTTTAGAAATGACTCACTTATATACAAACAAAGTTCACACTGCACATAAATGTATAGTATGTTTTATTTATAATTATGATTCACTCCACATAATACTTTCCTAATAAATTGACATCGACTGTCTAAATGGTAAAACATGTTTGTACGTAAGTTTAAAATACTCAAAGACTATAATACAATCAAAATTATGACTTTTTAAAGTGCTTAAATGCACCTAACCAGGCTTGCGTGAATACTGAAAAGCCACTTTAACATAAATATAAATTGTTCTGAAAAAAATCATCTGTACTAGGCTCATTCTTGCTTTTATGCTTCAGGAGAAGCTCAGATGTCAGTTGAGAAAATATTTCTTTAAAACAATTTGATGTTTATATGTGTGTACATAGCTTGAAGTTGTTCTAATGTTGAACAGATGAAGTATGTTAGTTACAAAAATGTTTTTTTAAAGAAATGTGCAGTTACCTGTTACTGACAGACTTTAATATGTAAATTTACACCAACTTATATTCACCTAACACCAAGACATAAAAAATCAGATTATTCCATCTAAAGGAAGGTTAAATCTGTACGCATTTCTTTGCAAGCCCTTTGTGCAATCCATTGGCTTTCTTTGAACCAACATTAATTGTTTTAATCGTTAGAATTATAATTTTGAAAGATAAGCTGTGTTCTTGATTACTGTCTTTGTTTAAGAGCATCCACCAACCTGTGGGATGGTCATAAAAATTATTCAATACAAGAAGTGATAATAGGAAACAGAGACAAAACTAGAGTGAGCTCAGTAGATGTTTCTAATGAAACAGTTGTGTTAAAAATATAATCTATAAACTGTCAAAAGAAGGGAGTACTTACTGATGTTTTGGACATTAGTCTTTTGTCAGAGTAAAGACGAAGCCAATGTCTGAAATGTCAGTGAGTAATCTGTTCTTTTACAGTGTATAACTTTAAAAAAATTAAATTTTTACCACAACTGATAAAAATAATGTCGGCATCATCTCATGGAGATGTTTTCTCGCACCATTCAACTCAAAACAAGGGATAGTTCAGGCATGGTACAGACAGAGAAAGATTGTTAATACAAGATGTATTCCCTTACCATTCCATAGCCTCATCTAAACCATCTCCTTTAACTGCCGAGGTCTTGAATATTGCCCATGTCCGGCTTTTTAACGCTGATAATCCTAGTGCATTAGATACTTCTGTAGACGACAGGGCGCCTTCCATGTCCTAAAGGATCCATAATTAAAAAATAAAGAAATCAATGAATGAATGAATAAACAAAATAATAAATGAATTAATTAATTAACAAATAAATGAATAAATGAACAAATAAATGGATGAATAAATGAACAAATGAATGAATAAATGAATGAATGAATGAACAAATAAATGAATTAATAAATGAACAAATAAATGGATGAATAAATGAACAAATAAATGAATGAATAAATGAACAAATAAATGAATGAATAAATGAACAAATAAATGGATGAATAAATGAACAAACAAATGAATGAATAAATGAACAAACAAATGAATGAATAAATGAACAAACAAATGAATGAATAAATGAACAAATAAATGAATGAATGAACAAATAAATGGATGAATAAATGAACAAACAAATGAATGAATAAATGAACAAATAAATGAATGAATGAACAAATGAATGAACAAATAAATGAATGAATGAACAAATAAATGGATGAATAAATGAACAAATAAATGAATGAATGAACAAATAAATGAATGAACAAACAAATGAATGAATAAATGAACAAATAAATGAATGAATGAACAAATGAATGAACAAATAAATGAATGAATGAACAAATAAATGAATGAATAAATGAACAAATAAATGAATGAATGAACAAATAAATGAATGAATAAATGAACAAATAAATGAATAAATGAACAAATAAATGAATGAATAAATAAGCAAATAAATGGATGAATAAATGAGAAAATAAATAAAATGAATGAATAAACAAATAAATAATGATGGCAATGATTATATTGACAACAATTATTGATTTGTGGCAATGATGATGATGTTGATTTAGACACTATAGTCTAAATACCAAAGAATTGGTTGAATCGACTGTCACACCTGTTTGTTGGCAAATACTACAAGAACAGCCTTTTTTAATTCATCCTCCTAAAATAATAAAAAAAAACCATTACTGATGTCAATGGATGTTCATCAAGGTCAATAGCGTCACAGTACGATATTACTTTATTTAAAGAGGATACGTATTTACAAATAAATGTACCCTTCCACTCAGCCCTAACAAAAATTACAACGACAGATACAAAAAGAGAAGAAAAAAATAGCTAGTTACTAAATGTTGCTTGAGCTAAAAAGTTTCGAAACTTCACTGACATCATCACCACTGGCATCGTTTTCGTATGAGTAGGAAACAGTACTGTATCATATCATATAATAATAATAATAATAATAATAATAATAATAATAATAATAATAATAATAATAATAATAATAATAATTTATTTCTTGTTAAGCGCATCCCAATATTTCTCTGTAGTTTCTAAGAAAACATTAAAGTTATCTAATTATGAAATTGTAGCAGTATTGTAACCATACCATTGCCCAATCATTCAAATGACTCTAATGATCATCAAGTCAAACTTATCATCAGCACCACTACTATCATCATCACGTTCATCATCATCACCATCAATATACTAACCTCTAACATGCTAACTAACTCTTGTTTTGATATTCCTATTCGTTCTCGGTCAACACTGTCCACAACATATATAATAGCATCTGTATTTGAGTAGTAACATCGCCAGTATGGTCTAATACTTGTTTGACCTGAACGGTATAAAGAAAATGTAATTTGACTCATCTGACATTGAGTAAGTTAATTTTCTATTGTTTCCATCAAGTCAAAATGGTTCTGTCCTTGTGTACCATTCAGCAATTGTATTCTGTAATTGATGCATTGGTTCGTAGTTTAACTTGGAGTACTTATCTCGTTCACTTGTTATTCCCAGTAAACAAGGATAGAACCCTTGATGATTAGTGTCTGGATGTCATCCTCCTCCAGTGGCATCCAAATCAATTTGCATAGAATATTAATCATAACAAGGAAAAATTAAATAAACACTTTGATTTACGCTGGTACAAAAATAATCTAGACTCACCTCCAAGATCCCATACTGTATTGAAGGAGACAGATACAAATTCGAAAAAGAAAAATGATGAAAAATGTTAGATTAAGTAATAAGGTAGACATAATATTAACACAAGTTCAATATTGTGGAATCACGACATTCACTGTTTACAAACAAATACATCACAAACAAATTGCTAATAATGTTAATGTGCCAGCCACAGCACCAAAAATTCTATTCAAATAATAGTCAATTGCTGTCTGGCTAGCACATGAATAACAAAGGTTTACATCAACTTGAACATGATAATAAAGTAAGCTAATTCATATGGCTAACACAGTAGACAGTGTCCTGTTCATCTCTTTTGAATACAGACATAAAAGGAGCTATTATATTTGTCTGCCTTGGTTACATATGACATAATTATGCGTGGGAGGGGAGGCTTGTGCACATGAGATTGAAGAGTACAAATTAATACATATAACAGATTGTATTTGCACTTATGGAAAAAAGTAACACATCACATTGTAACTACCTCGCTAATGAAAACAAATGCACACTATTCTTGGGTTGCACGTTACGTCATTGCCGCCATGTTGGATGACGATAACAAAGCATTCCTCATTAGTTTCTCTTGTTTGTTCATCCAACATAGCAATAACCCCTTTGCTCTTTATTCCTCAAGGGATTCTTGGTCATGTGATTGCAACCCAAGAATAGCAGTGCACATGTCTTAGCTATATCACAAAACTTTGAGTTTTAAAATGCACATGAACTATGATACGTACCTTGGAATTTAAGATTTTTGTAAGTGACAGTTTCAACATTGAATCCTATAGCTGAAATAACACAAGAAAGGTCTTAGCCACAAAGGATTTTCAACTTTTACAATATACAAGGCATTTTCAATTTCTAAAATTACATTGCAGAACAATAGAGTGCAAACACTAAATGTGTGCAGCAGTTGTCACTATTTAGTAGTGAATAGCAATAATTAAACAAAAGAAAACAATAGAATTAGCATAAAATAGAACTATTTAGTGGTATTTATGTTGCACACTTTTAGTGCATGCACTCTAACAATGTCTTACTTGGAATTGTTGTAACAACTTCGCCAACTTGCAGTCTGAATAGTAAAATAATAATTTTTTCCACCCAATGATAAAAACTTTCTCAATATTGTTATTTTGTAATCATACAAACAACTTATTAGACGTTTGAATTGTACACGCAAATGTCATATTACTTTTCAATTTACACAATAATAAAAACAACAGACATCTAGCACTACATTTGTTATTTATTTTCACCAAAACTGACAGTAGTTTTTGTCGTGTTCTCAAATACAATTAATGATTTTTACCTGTACAAAATCGTTGTTTTACCGGCGCCATCTAAACCTAGAATCAAAATCCTAAGCTCTTTCTGGCCAAAAAGCGAAGAAAAAAGACTAGAAAAAAATCCACCTAGAAGGAAAAATATTCTAGTTTTAATAACAAACGTTAAATTGACAGAAAACTGAAAAATAACAGGGAAAAATACACTTGTAAGTACTCACCCATTTTGAAATGTAAAGTTTGTAATCGAAAATGACTGCGTGTCCAAATGGTGGCAACTGCTGACTTGTTATGAATGACTGATTCCCGTGAGCCCTAGCGTGCAATGTAGAACAGGGAGCCCGAAGGAGGAAAGATAACGAAAATGTAAGACATATAAACAGTTAAATACTAGGACACATTTTAGTTCAAATCCAACATTTTTATTGTTGATGTACGATTTCCCCAAAGCAGTTTATAAATGTTATTGCGTTGCAATGCTTTGTGATAGTGATTGCAAATAAACATGATTATGATGATAATGGTGACCTCACTCCGAGCACACACGTGCTAGAGCTTTTACAACAAGTTCTCTGGCTTTTTTTGCAATCTCAGCTTCATCCTTTGAACAAAGCTTCCTTTCCACCTGTTGCGTGATAGTTACGCTATGGTGTAACGCTTCCCGCGTGACATCGTTCTTCAACTGTTTCGTGACAGCTTTTTGTGATTGTAACGTTCCTTGCGTGACCTCTTTGTTTGACAGTTGCGTGACGTTTTTCTTCAAATGTTCCTTTAACGAATTATTAGTATTGCACGGTTCCAACAAAGGTTTGTCATTTGGCGTTACAGTTTGTTGTGTGATAGTCGATTGATTGCGTGACGACTTTTGCGTTACTTTCTCAGTATCTTTTTGTTTTTTGTTTTTGTTTGTTTGTTTTTCTTTTAATTTGATATTAGATGTGATAGTTTGTAGTGGTACATTCTGTTGCGTGACACCATTTCTCAGGTCACTTCGTTGTGTCATATCTTGTGTCACACAATCATGTGACATCATATGATGCGGCGTGACATATTGTTGCATAATACGCTGTTGCATGACATGCTCATCTATCGCATTTTGCGTTACAATGTCCGACATTGACACTTTCTCAACTTGCGTTACTTTATACACATTTGGTTGCGTTACATGTTGTTGTGTGACATTAATTTGTGTGACACTGTTACGTTCGTCCGCCGTTGCATCATGCATCGACTCATCATTGCGCATGACATTTAAACTGTTCTGCTGTATTGACGTGTGACACTTCGTTGATTGGAGAGTCGGAGAGTCATTCCTTTCTTGATTGAAAATGTCTTGTTTTTCTTGTTTCTTATGAACTTCTTGCGTGACGTTACCGTGACTACTATATTGCGTGACATTTCCGTGATCATTTTGTTGTGTGATGTTACCGTGATTACGATGTTGGGTGATGTCATTATCATGTTCAATAAACGATGGGGTAGAGATAATCACCCGATGATAGTCTTCACTTGAAAGAGAGTTCTCTGAGAAAAAACAAATCGATATACAAATTAGATGATCAAAAATCATTTTTTATAAGTAGTATTTAGTCACGAAGAAAGTCCACGCCAAAATCATTGCCAAGTTTAATTTGCGCACTGGTTAAAAAGAATTCTAGTGTGTTTGTCTAATGTAAATGTCTAGACTTGTTCCAAACCTATCTCGCTTAAATATACTGTATGTTTTTTCTTCGAAAACGTCTGTTACTTATGTATTCCATTGACTTTCGAAATTCCTACGTTTTCGAAGTTATTGACCAATATCTGTTATATGGACGAGTTAGGACGAGGAACCGCACCTTTTGTTTTCAGTGTTTCCCAATTTTATTCCTTTTAACTACTATATACAATGCAAGTGAGATGCACAGTCCCACAACCCAGCCCGGGAAGGGACTCCCATATATCGGAGGGCGGGGATACGCGTCGTCCTTTTTAGGGGTCAAACTCTGAGATTTGGTACCTTTTAGGGTCTCTCAGAGGTGTCAGACTCTCAGAATTAAAGTTGATACCTTTTATGGTATTCACGGATATTGAAAAACAAGGTCTCGATTTAACGACCATTATATCCAATCGTTCTTATTTGAGTTGGTCACTTTTAGGGGTAAAAACCATGTATCGCCACGCCATTTTGGATAGAACTTTGGTACCTTTTAGGGGTCATTTTTAAAAATTCCGACGACCATCTCCGCCCTATTCCGATCGGAATTCCCCCCCCCCCCCTTCCCCCTCCATTCCTTCGGGCATCCCAGACCCCAGACTTTATTACCTGTTGATACACTGTAGCTACTATCTTCATCGTCCATTGGTGCAACAGAGTTGCTCCTCCAACGAGTTCTCCGCATGTACTTCTTACGTCTAGAAGATACAGAGAAATATAAAATTGGAATATAAAAAGACAGCAATGAAATATCTGCTAACAAATAGACGTGTCAATTACATGAGAATTAATGGAATACCTGAAGCAGACACGACATAGTGCTCCCTGGTTAACTCAGTATTTTCACTATTAATTTGTTAATTGTATATATGGGGAAAATGTAAACCGTGCATGGATTTTAGAAATAGCGTAAGCAAATACAAAGACAATTTTTTCATTCATAAGATAATTCAGGTTTTTAAACTTAGCCATGTGCAATTTTGCAGACCATTCGTTCCCAAAACGCCATGCATGTGTGACCATATAAACAAAAAGTGTCACAAAATATACTTACAGAAAATCCATCGATGGCTCACTTTTTTCGTTTTTTTCTTTTCTTTTCTCTTTCTTGTCTTCCTTGTACTTTTGTCTTCTCAGCTGTTTCTTGGCTTTCTTGATCTCTTCGAGTGGTAGATCTGATTTGCTTTTCTGTAGTTGCTTATTGAGATTTCGTTCAGCTTGGACCTGTACGTACGGAAGTTAGCAGTTTAAATGCAAATGGCAATAGTGGTAGAGTGCAAATAATGCACCTATGAAATATCTGCTAACAAATAATGCTAATAACCCTTAAGCTGCATCAGCGTGATGATATTTTACCCCGTTTTAAAATTCCTTTAGATTCATATTTAATTTTTTTTTAATCCCTCGAGAATACAGCAACAACTGTCATAATTAGTGAACAAAAGTAATTTGAAAAGGATGCTGGTCTAGAGAGGGGGATAAAACGTCATCACACTTCAGGCTTATGTGCAATTTGCATTTGCATAGTGTAATTTTACTATCAGCAATGTTTGCGAATTCTCCTTCATATTCAAATTATTAAAATCCCAGTGTAGATTATAGAAGAAGCACGAACATGAGGATGATATGAACTGATGATGTTTGTTAAATAATAATCGCAGCATAGAATATCATAAGTTATATGCAACGTCTTACCATTGATTCCAAATCATCTGTTCCATCTTTGTTTTTTGCATCACTTTCTTTCACTTGATCCTGGAAACAGAACGATTAAATAAATCAGATTCAAAGATAAAGGAGAGATTTAAAATTCAAGAGTCATTTCATTATAATCAATTGAAAATAATATTTGTACAACTTGTAAGGCATAAGCAATAAATTGAAACAGAAAATGTTGAATGACGCAATTAGCTAAATCAAAGAAACACCTAAACAAACTATCATGGCATCATTATCATTATCATCATCATTATTATAATCACCAACACCATCACCACCCTCATCATCATCATCACCGCCATCATCATCACCAACACCACCACCATCACCATCATTACCATCACCATCATCACAACTATCATCACTATCTTTACCTCGAAAACAATAGCTTTCTTTGGTCTTGTGACGTCATCCCACGTCCAAGCACGTGTTATCGATGGTCGTGCAAGACTGGGGCTAGCCAACTGTTTATCAGAAACGTTTGAAAACATCTCAACGACTGCTCCTTGGTGCTGCTCGGGTTCCTATAGATAAAAATAAACATCGATGCTATATATTTTTTCAAATCCCGAGTTAGTGTTCTTTTGCGTTGTTTAGACCCTAGTCAGCGCACGTATGGCACTGTGGTAAGCCCTTGCTGCAATTTTGGCGCCGATTTTGAGGAGATTTTCAGATTGTGTGCAGAATATTTCACAACATTTAAACCGTGTATATATATTTATTACAAACTATTTCTCAAACAACTAAGCGTCCTGTTTCTTTCTAGATGGCGTTACGGGTGAAAAGCACAGTAGATATCGTATTAAAAATCGCGCAAAAATGTCGCGTGTGAATCGGAGGGATGTAAGGATGTTTAATTGGAGGTCTTGTCTCGCCACACTTTTCAGTAACGGGGTAATTAACGTAAAAGGACGACTGAGGACGCAGATCAAGACTATCCTCGGTAATCCTCACTTTAATTTATTTTCTCTTGCACGATATACAAACTAATATTTCAAATACAAAGGTTATGTAAGACTTACTACTTTTCGATCTTTTCTCGTCGGCTTCTTGGTCGTTTGTTTGATCGGTTTCTCTTCTGCCTTATCTCCAATCGTTTCCATTGTTGTACTTTCTTTGTCTTTTATTTCTTTAGCTTGACGAAGTATGGACTTTGACATTTGCGACCTTAATTTCTTTTTCTGGTCTTCCACTTTCTCATGGTTTCTTTGGATGTTCTTATTTTCCTCTTCTTTCTTACTTTCGTTTTCATCTCCGTCAACTTCTTTCTTTTTCTTGCCACTATTTTCACTTTCCATTTTTCCTTTAATTTCATTTTTCTTTTCCTTTTCGTCCTCTTTCTTTTGTTTTTTCTCTTTTTCCTCCATTTCTTTAGCGTTCTGTAGTATTAGCTGAGCAAGGCTAGGTTTTGCAGCGGCTTTATTAGTACCGTTTGTCTGTTGTAGTTTTGCCTGAGCTAGGATTGATGATATGGGAGATGCAGCAGGGACAGGTGGTGAGACAGTAGCTTTGGCAGTGTTTGTTTTGCTGGAGAAAAATAAATAGCAATTTATTATAGTTATCGTAAGTGTAATCATAGTCGCAATGGTAATCGTAAATGTAAACGTAATCGTAATCGTAATCGCTATCTTCGTCATCGTCATCGTCATTGTAATCGTTGTTGTTGTCGTTGTCGTAATCGTAATCGTTATCCGATGTAATATGATTACAGTGTTAATATTTATCTCAAACTTATCTTACCCTTCTGGGTGTGGTTTTAGTAAAGATTTGCTTGGAACATGTACCTAAAAGCACAAAAGAGGTATTTAAAATCAATTAATTATCAATCAAGCATTGCAATCAGTCACCATCATCATCATCATCATCATCATCTTTATTTTCATCGTCATTGTCAATGTAGTATTTATAAAAGACTGGATTTTTTTAATCAGTAGTTATAGAACTCAGCATTGGTGTTGATCATACTGGGAAACCCAGGCGGTATACTCTGTCGTTCGAAACTCTCACCGCCTGGGTTTCCGAGGATGGGGGTACGTTGATTTGCTTTGAAAATCGCTCATTAATTCATGAGTTTTAGTATCATTATAGCTATTATCACCAGCACCTCTATCATCATAGCAACCAACACTTACATGTTTATCACCATCGTCATTACTGCCATCATCAATATCACCTTTACAACAACTACAACAATCATTATCATTATCCATAATCATCATCATGAACCATTACGCATCCTTCCTTAACTTGCTGTCCACCATGTTCGTCTAGTGCTTGGTTGTAATTTATGAAACTCGCTAATACGTAATCAACACGGCAGTAGTACAACCAACAATATCAAAATGACGACTTTTTCAACATGTGTCTATTATCACAATCATCATCAACCGTCACGCACCTTTCCTTGCTGTCCCACATCCTCGTCTGGTTTAACATGGTTGTGCTTCTTCCTCAGTAAACATTTCCATGAAACGCATCTAGTATTCATTAACAAAAATGGCAGCAATACAACGACCACCATCACGGGAATCAAGATAGCTGACAGCAAGGCTCGTTGACTGATCTCTTCTTGTTGGTTGGAGGACTGGGTTGGTTTATCTTTACTAGGTAGAGATGGACCGCGTAATACCTGGAGATTATACAACAGTGAGGCGCAAATAGAAAGAACTCCACAAGGGTCTCAACAGTCTAGGCTATACCAGAATGCTTTATTCATTACCATCGTTTTATTATTGAAGTTTTCATTTATCTGATCAGTATTACTATTATCATCATCTTTATTGAAAACATATCTATAATTTCCAGTAAATTGTTGCACGTAGGTTTCATATTAGTGATACAATCCTAAATTAAAATTTGTTTCTACTACGTCCATATTAGATTATTGTTTGACGAATCAATATTTGTCGAAGTAACAAAATTATCATGATCCGTTTCGGCTGGGAGTAGTGCCTAGAAGGACTGTTTGGTGCGACTGACGTTTCAACTGCCTGTGCTGCAGTCATCATCAGAGTCAGAGATTATCCCTTTCCCCATACAATTATTTTAGGCTTTGTTTGACCTTGTATCAAAGAAAAAATCGTAAATTGAATATTGTTTGACAAAAGTATCAACATGTATACATTTTTAGAAACCGCAATAAAAAAGCTTTCTGATAATCATGTTTGCATCAGGGGGGTGCTATTTTGGCGGGAAAATGACATAATTGATCACGTGACCTCATAATTTATGGATATTTACAGATACACCTGATGTGATATAGAACTCACAGTTGAGACTCTGAAAGGGTTTTTAATGACATAAAATAATCCATTTGAGATGTGCTACAAGATATTAAAAAACTGCTGAATTTTACATTCTCCTTCCTTTGATTTTTTTTTCTTTTTTCTTGACAGTCAATTATGCAAATTAGGCATAATTTATGCATATTTCAAAAAATATAAAAATATAAAAATTATTATTGCTACAAAACTTAACATAACCCTATTTTATGACACCACTGTACATTTTGCTTCAATAACAGTCATTTCAATGCCCATTTTAGAATAATCAAGTTGAAACTACAAGAAATAATTACTCTGAAAGGGTAAAATAACAGTTTCTATTGCTGTGCTTTGAGCTCGTAACTACATATTATCAACTGAACAATATTTACAATAAGAATAAATCTCCTCTAGTTTTTGCCATAAGAGCAACCTGATTATTCCCTGAATTTATCAGATATTGGTAAATGCCATTCTTGGAAACAGTTTCTGTCAAGTTGCAAGCAAAGGGGTACCTGACATTCAGAGCATTGCCATGGTGTCCGCTGCTGTTTTTTTCCTTTTGCATAGCAGAGCTTGCTATTTCTTCTGCCTGATGTTGCTCTATCTTGCTTGCCAACTCCCTCTGTTTGAGGAACCAGTGGAATAGGACAATGTTTTGCTCTGACAGTACTTCTTGGTGGTCTGCCTGCTTGAGGGGAAACTACTTCCTGGTCAACGTCATTGTAGTCTTTGACGAGTGCTTTTACTATTTCTTCACGAAAACATTTTTGGTCAAGAGTTCCACCAGATATGTTGTACAGTATGAAACCATTTACCACAGACATGTCAATAAAGTGATAAAATAATACTTTCCACCATTTTCTTGTTTTCTTGACCACATTATAATACTTAATTAGCTGATCAGAGAGATCCACACCCCCCATGTTCCCATTATAATCAGCTATTGGCGGTGGTATGTTGACATCTTGCACAGTGTAGCTTCCATTAGCCTTCTTCTTACGCTTTACTGTACCACTCCCAGTTGCTTGCCAATAAGTACTCATGGCAGTCACTTCTTTAGTGTCTTTCCATTTTACATAGACCAGCTGCCCATCTCTTAACCACCTTGATGATCCACGTTGTGCATTTTTTGGCAAAATACTTCCATTTTTTTTTCGCATTTACAATTCTGTTCTCACGGACTGTTCCAGTACAAAAGCAGCCTTGAGTGAAAAGGTCTTGAAATAATTTTGGAGAAGAATAGAAGTTATCAACAAATAAGTGATACCCTTGATTGAGAAGATCATTCATTAAGCTCATAACTACATCATAACCAAGTCCATTTTTAGTTTTAGTCAAACGTTTGCCAGCATATATTTCAAATGTATATGTATATCCAGTGTTTGAATCAGCAAGTACCCAAATTTTGAAGCCCCACTTAGTGGGTTTATTTTTTATGTATTGTTTCATTACACATCTACCTTTAAATGCTACCATTCTTTCATCAATAGAAACCTGCATACCTGGTACATAGTAAGTCCTGCATAATAAAGTCAAATCATCTAAGAATGGTTTTAGTTTGAGCAGTGGGTCATATGGTTGCTTTTGGTTCTTTTTTCTTTCATTCTCTCTTTCCTCCTCCAAATTGCACAAGTGTAGACATGCAAGAACATTTGTGAATCTTGTTCTATTTATCCCTGAATTCTTGATAAATTGTTGTCCATAAAATCCATCAGAATTCCAGTAATCAGGTATAGTAGGAACATCAACAAGTCCCATAAATATTATGATTCCTAAGATAGCATAAAACTCTTTAACTGTCAAGGGAAGCCACCTCATAGACTTTCTTCTTGCTCTGACAGTAGCTGCATACTCTTCAGTATTTGTAACAATTTGCTTTACACTCTCAAGAGGGAAAAATAATCTGAAGAAGTCAACAGGTTTCCAACTTTGATCTATAGGTATCTGGCATCCTGGCTCTCGCAAAGGTTTGAACCTCCTCCTCTCTGGTTCCTTGTCCTGCTCATCTGGTGTTTTCCAGTTCTTTGCTTGCATTTTAGTTCTATTGTCCATGTTCTTTTGAGGTTGTTTACCAGCTACATGTACTTCATTTTGCGACGTAGATGGTGTAGGATCATCTGGTTCATTGTCACTGAATATTCAAAAAAAAAGAGGAAATATTATAGCTGTCAGGATATTTTGCTGTTTGAATTTGGGTAAACAAAGTAATTTCCTGCCAGTCATGAGATGTAAACGAAAAAAACACACAATAAATTACATAATACATACTGCTCATGAACTCATATATAATTTGGCAATATATCATAAATAATTATATCATAAAGATTATTTGTTGTTTATCCCTCAACTAATTCACATAAAAAAAAATAACACAAAAAGTAGATCAGCTAAAGCTAGAGTGACAAGATTGTCAAATCCACTAGCTTGGGTTAAAATGTGAGAAAAAATAGCGGCATAGTCTTCATTGACATGGTCAAAACTGTGAAAAAGTTTGGGAAGATGAACAAGCAGGCATGTGTAATCAAAGTCATAGTTTGGGCACAATTGTGAATCTATGTTACTCAAGGTTTTGGCACAATAAATTGTGAATCTAATTCGCAAAAAATCGTGTATAAACATTTAAAAAAATGGATAGAATCAACGTTGAAAAAAATGACAATGTTAACATGTGGAAAACAAAGAATAAATTTACTATACCTTGCATCATCAACATCAACTTCGGGATCGATTCCTTCGTCAATCATTTCTTCTTCGTCAGAGGACAAATCTCCAAGCTCAGAATCTGAACTGCATTCACATTCACTGTCCAGCACTTCTTGGAGAACTTCATCTACACTTAAAAATCGTTTTTTGGGCGGTTTAGCCATTTTACGTAGTGTTTTGATCAATCTCAACAAATCAGTAAACAAACAATTTCCAACATGGCGGCGCTCGTCGACTAAAAAAGATTTTTTTGATCAGCCTGTTGAATTATTGTGTTTGAACCAATAAGAAACGATCTACTATAAAGTCAACAATTAGATCTAACATTATATGTCATTGGTTGGTATAAAAAACGTCATATTACACAGGAAACCTATTTCCGAACTTATCGGTCGCCGGCGACCGATAAACCACCGCGCGTAAGTTTAAAGGGTTATTATACTCTCCAAAAGCTTGGTAAATAATCTAATATATAGTAGAAACAAAGATTATATTACTATAATATCTTAGTTATTATTATTATTATCCTTTCAAGGGCATTTTATCATTATCATCATCATCATCTTGATTGCCATTTCAAACCATTATCATCATCATCATTGTCATAGTCATCATCATCACCAGTTTATAAACGTACCATCCTCATCATCATTGTCATCATTATAATAATCATTATAAACCATCATTATCGTCATCCTCACCACCACCATCTCCATAATCATCATCATTGTCATCATCATAATAATCATTATAAACCATCATTATCGTCATCATCACCACCACCATCTCCATAATCATTATCATTTTAAACCATTATCAGTGTCATCACTACCATCGTCGTGATCACCATATATTCAATAGAACGATGTATCAACAACACCAACGTCATCATCACCATAAACATCGTCATCATCATCATCAATACTGATGTATCAACAGCATGCTTATCGTCATCATCAGCTCTTACCGTAAATCCCAATGTACTGTTAAGTTCATCAAGAGTGAGTTTGTTCATTTCTTTGATGACATTCTCAGCTTGTATTAGCTCTTTGCCAATGCGTATCGTAAACTGCAAATCGACCTTCTCACTGACTTGTGATCGTCTTTGTAAGAGAACAATCTAAAAAGATACAACATAATTTCTTTCATCGTTATCATCGGACTAACGTTTTTCATCACTATCATCATCAATAACATATTGTCAAGAGATATTACAGGGACGGTGGAGCCATGGGGGCTAGATAGAGTCCCCACCCCACCCCACCCACAATTTTCTAAAATTGATTGATAATATTGAATGATGATATTCTTTTGAAAGGAAAATGAAAGGGGTTGGATGAGCGGATGAGAAATTCAGCATACAATTGACAATATGTTATTGATAGAGTACAAACGATAAATCCGTGAAACACTAATTACTAAATAGTACAAAATAGTGCTAATTAAACAAAAGAAAACAATAGAATTAGCATAAAATTGTACTATTTAGTATTACTAAAGTTTCACGGATTAATTATTTGCACGCTAGTGATCATCATTTTATAAACCACAACTAATGTCGTCACCACCATACCATAAAGTATTCAAATAATTAATTGCGCAATTTGCAAATACACCATTCTTACTCTTTTTTTACAAATATAATTTAATGGCTAACCGCGCTCTACAATATTTTCAAAAAGAACACATAAACAAATACACGAAATAAATAATTTAAACCAAAAAAATATGGCTGAAACGAATACATCATTGGTCCTACCTCGGCCGTGATGTCCTGAGCTTGTCTCTTTACTCTGATCAAAACACTGTGCAAAGTCTTCCTTCCAACTTCCATTCTCGAATATTCCCGGCGAAACAATTTCCTTTTCAATTTCCTTTTCTTTCTTTTTCCCGTTTTTCTCGTTGTCGATTTGCTAAAAACTGTTCTCCTCCTCCGACTATCTGAAGGCTTCAATTGCTTCCCTTTCCTGAATGAAGCAACAATTCCTCTCGAAATTTTTTCCTTCAAGTGCGAGTTCCCAATATCTTGGCCCAGTGGTATACGTATTTCCATGGCAACTAGCTCGTTGCTCAGGTTTCCATTAGTAACCGCATTTGGCGCAGAAGTCTTCGGTGTTATCGATGCTGTTCCTTGATAATTTGTGAAACAATTTATGGAGATTTTCAGCGGATTTGGAACGATCTCAACAGTTGCTGAAGTCGATGGATTTTGAGAATCTGTATATGGTGATGCATGAAAGGCAAGCTGGGAGGAAGTTGTTGCGGTGATTGTCAAAGATTGATTGTTGGTGTTGGCCGAACTAATTCGGGATGTACTTGGCGTTGGCTCGATTATCCGACTAGTTATCGATTTGTTTGGTGCTGTTGTAGAAAATCTTATGTTCCATACTGATAAAAAGAAGGCAATGTTGGTTAGTGTGTAAGGTGCCATGGTTCGTGCTAAAAATAAGCCACTTTTTAAAATGAAATGTATTGTTAATCAGAACAGATTGTAGTCGTGAAACAGGCCTTCAATTTGAGGCGACTTCAAATGCAAGATGTTGACAAAAGAAGACGAAAGTCTTTGCTCCTGATTGCAGTCTACGTAGGACTCAGTAGAGTGGCTAAGATGTAGACATATATATCGTCTGGATGAATGCTCCGGTCCTTCTTTTTGACAAAACGTTAGATGTATACGAATCCCAGATATAGACTGTATGTGTTAGTTTTCCACAATCTGTTTTCTATCACCAAACACTCAACTTGCTTGAGATTTCGAAGTTTTCTTGTACAATTTCAAATTTTGTCGACAAACTTCCCCAGATTGTCAAATTGTATCATAAGTCATATAGATGTTCAGATCATCAATAACTGATAACTTTTTTCGATGTCTTCAGTTGATATATAGTGATGGTAATTTTCAAGTTTTTTTTTTAAATAGTTTCGAAATATTTTTTGCGTCTTTTCCAATTACCAGCAGTTTACTCAACTTTCTTAAGATTTCTGTGTATTTCTCGCAGTTTCTTTCTATTTTTTCTTGCTAAAAGCAAAAGTCGTCTTAGAATTTAACTGATACACTGAGCTCTAAGGATTTCAAGATTTGTCTTCTTAAAACTGTCACCAATATTGTTCTATTGCATTCTGTTCATTTTTTGTCCATGTCCCGAGAAAAAAGTCTATCGTAGTCTCAACGTCCTTATTTGTGAAGAATCCTTGAATTTCATGCGAGCTTTAATTTCCAGTAAACAGCAAATCAGTTCAGCGTCTTCTTGAAACAATGTCCGCAAATTTGATCAACTTTCTTGAGACATTTTCATTACTTCTTGTACAAATTGTTTTTATCTAAATCTTGACATTTTTTTCAACGCACATGAAAAAATATTACGTAATCCAGTTACAGCTAGAGTGAAAACGTTTTTACCATGTTTTATAAAAACGTGTTCTCTTACTATACCGTCAAATTAAGCCCAAGTTGATCTAGTGTTTAAAACTTTCCGTAACGCTTGAAGTTTGTCGAACAATATTTGTTACGGCGACAAAATGCGTTTTTTGTTATCTAGTTTAGTCGTCAATCTACTTTTGTGTTTATTTGAGCAAACCACAAGTTTCGAACAATGTAATTCGGTTCATTAATTAGTAAAATGTTTCTTTGAAAGTTGTGAAACACTGTTACAAAACTGTATTACTCAACAGACACAATAAAATAAGCATAATAATGCGAGTAAAAATGTTTGTTTTGTACAGATAAGGTGCATGCCGTCTGAGGGAAAAATAAACTTGAGAAGTAAAGATAAGAGTAAAGTAGGCAATGAACACGAAAACATCTAGAACACCTACACCAGAGAAAAAATTGTAAATTTAGACTACATAGGAGAAATATTTGCGCAGACAGTAGAAACATTTTTTTTTAATCAGTGAAACTTCAAAAGAGTGATAAAGGAAGGAACGGAAATTAAAAGAAGAAAGATTAGAAAGAGGTTCATTCAGAAACTTAAGAACACGGGAAATGAAAAAGAAGTATTCGAAAAAGAAGACGAAAACGCAACTGGATTCTTTGGCAGCAAGAAAAACCACGGCAGGAAAGTATGACGAAAAACAGCAAGAGTAGAAAAGGGGAAATAAAACTATTTAAGACAAGATCGATATAATTTTTATTGGATGTTCTCAGGAAACAATAAAAACTCAGTTTGAAATGTCTACATCAGACTATCAGTTTATCTCCGTTATCTTGCATGGGTGAATGTTAAACACAAACGATTTTAAATAGAAAGTAGCACAAAAACGGGTTACAAACACTCGCGAAAACCAATAGCATGTAATAACAATATAGGTGTTTTTTTTGTGGATCATATTAATAGGCGATCTGGATCATTTTACTACGACTACCAGCATTCTTTACTAATTTTCTTTCACATTCAAATTCTTTATCGCTTTAGATTAATAGAACGACCCGTGCTAATCATCCTCGGGAGCCCAGGGGTTACATCTGCCACCCGTTCCTCGCTCTCAATTTTTTTTTTTTTTTTTTTTTGCTGCACCAAAGAAAGTCGGCAAAGTATTCTGGGACTGTTTTTTAGATAAAAATCAAATTACTTTCTATATTTATTCATATTTATATTTTATTTATATTTTTATTATATTTGTATGACCCATTCCGTTGTACAAGCAAAAAAAGTGTGTCTAAAATACTCATGAAAGGACAATTTTTGTTAAAGATTCGTCTTTGTCTCTGAAATTTTTTTTGATGTTTTCATGCTTGACCACGTTTTTCGTCACCTTCGTTCACGTTTTCTCGCCATTGGTTGAACATGGTGAAGGTCATTAAATAAGGGTTCAAACGCTAGGGCGAGGTTTTGCATTGGAATTCAAGACCGAGGGCCGCAGGCCCGAGGTCTTGAATTCCAATGCAAAACCGAGCCCGTGCGTTTGAACCGGTTTATAAACCAGGCACGCCCCAATTCTATTGTTTTTATGCAAGATTTAATCAGGTCTTTGGAATTTTATTGGCATTATAAGTCCACGGTACTCAGTAAGGCGTTTGTTGAGAGAACTGATTTTACAATAGATATCAACAGTATTTTTGTACTAGCTTAATGACGTTTTCAATAATGTATTCTTTGCACTCTACAGTCAATTTGAAAATGTTCAGTTGTTTACCAAAATCTTTTCTAATTATAGTACAAGTTTAAAGGGTACTTTGTTTTGCTAGGACGGCTGTGTTTTTGTTAAACGATATGCACAACGAAACAGTTCATTTTGTGCAAAGTGAACTTACATGAGCCGGGTCTGCATGTGATAGCTGCGCTGGTGAAGATGAATTTAAGCGACGATGAAAATAGTATATTTATTACTCCACAACATGGTGGTTATTATCCAAGCCAACAACTTCCTGCCTTTGGTGAGGATATTGGTGGTTTGCTAGAACTGGAGCAAGACAACGCAGAAGAACACATGTCCCAAAATAGCTCTGCTCAAGAACTGCCCGAGTTGGGTAATGGAATTGATACGTTTTTGCAACGACTGTCAGAGAACAAAGAAATAGATTTTCTCTCCCATCGTATTAGTCATTAATTTCATTGTAGTTCTTGCAGCCTTGATTATCAGCAGAGAAGAGTGGTTGTGAAATATAGACCTGGGACGCAGGTCTTGAATTTTGAATTCAAGACCTATCCCGGGTTTATAACTCAGCCCCACACTCCCCTGCTGATGATCAATGCCGCCCCCGACTTGTATAATGTCGGTCTTCCATTGATTTTCAAAACCCACATAGAACAATAGAATTGGGGCGTGCCTGGTTAATAAAGGTGGATACACACTAGGCGACAAGTCGCAGCGACAATTTCTCCCCGTGTGTACTAAGTAATTTTGAAGGAAATTGTTGTCGCCGCGACAGAATTTTGTCACTGCGACTTGCCGCATGAAATCCAACCGGTTGGATTGCTGAACCAGTGCACACTGAGGCGACATGTCGCGGGGACAAGTCGCTGCGACTTGTCGCCTACTAGTGTGTAGCGACCTTAACACTTTCATATTCAGAGATGTTACACGAAGTACTCTTTACCTCTAGGTTCATTATCAAGGGCGGTTTTGTACGAAGCATGGCTAATGTTATCCACTCCATAGGATTTCTTTATAATTTATCTGCTGGAAAGGGATTTATCCGGAGTGGATGATAGGCTTCGTTACACTTTACAGCTGTACTATGAAATATATACTTCGCTCAGTTTTGATAATTTCCCCTTGTTTCGCAGGTTTATCACTGAATAAGGGTAAGGCAAAAGAATCAGTTACCTTTTCGTGAAGAGTCGTTTTCGAAAACACGTGAAACAAAACGTAATAGAAAGGCGTAATAACACAAAAACACACACAAAAGGAATCCACAAGAAAATGTGTACAATAAAGTGTAATAAAGTGTAATAAGGTGTAATAAAGTGCAATAAAGTGTAATATTAGTGCAATACGATTAAGTGAATTTCACTGCTTTTTGAAACAAAAAATAAACAAGAAAAAATAACTATACTTCGGACATGATAAAAAAAGATACTTCGAAAAGATGCAGCAAATATAAACATATCGAACTTCAATCCAAACTCAAAAATATCATATCATTGAATATGTATTTCCATGACAACCATATATCAACAACGTAAATAACAGACCATATTATCAACATTTTTTCGTAGACAGTAATTGAAAAATATATATATATTATGACAGGCCGATATCATTATTTTCTTAAAAGAAATAGACTAAATAACAATATCCATAGTAAAAACTATTACAGTAAATATTAATTATAGTAATCATATAATCGTTTTCATATTCAGATACAAAGATTATGTATTTGTCGATCAACGACACGAGTCTGATTGTGCGTGAGTGGTGTGTGGGCATAGAAGGGGGGATGGGTAGGTGATCTACTTGGGCATTTCTTGACCCATAGCTTTCCATTGCATTGGAGTAAATACGCTATTTCCTTTGATGAATCGTGATAACCAATCACCAAATACCCAGCCGCCGAGTTGAACAGCACCGCCTGAACGTCCAGCAGAGATGATGAATGACTTTCCCTCTGAATGAAAATAATAATTATAAATTAGAAGAATTGATGAAAATAGCAATGACGACGATGATGGTGAATAGGTTTATGATGATGATGACGGCGATGATGATGATGGCGATGGTGAGAAATGATTATGATAATGAAGATGATAACGACGATGTTCATAGCAATGGTTGATGCAATATATGAAAGTATATGCAATAATGAATGAACAAACAAACGAATATACAAACAAAAACCAAAAGAAAAAGAAACAAACGAACACACCAACAGACAAACTGGTAGAAAACGAATAATTAAGCAAACAATGCAACTAAAACGAAAACAAAACAAACGAACCAAATGAAACAATAATGCAATAATGGGATGATGATAGTGATGATGATGATGATGATGATGGTGATGATAACTGATTATGATGATAATGCCAATGATGATGACAATGGTGATGTTGGTAGTCATGTCTACAATGGGGGTAACCTTCTCAATATTATAAAAAGATCATCGTCTACACAAAACAGGGTATACATCCACCCAGACAGTATAAACTTACCATCCATCTTGTAGACAGTCAAGTCTTTGCCTTCATGTTTTGCCTGCAAGTTCTTACTCATGTAGGTCGCCTGTGTTTCAGCCAATCGCGCTAGCTTAATCTCAGGGGTAGACGTACAATCACCAATAGCGTATACATTGGGTACCCCCTCTACTCCTAGATACTGGTCTACTTTAAGACGACCTAGCTTGTCCATCTTATCGCCTAACAGACAAAAACAGGTTATAATCCGGTTAGCAACAGGTTATGGATATGAAAGCAGTCTTTAAAATACCAAAAGAAAATTTGTTCAGTGCCTTGACAACAAATATTTTAATATTTAAAATAATACTAATAAATAATATTTGTATGGCGCTTATTTAAATATAACAAATATGCTCCAAGCGCTGTAATAGCTAAGAAAAAGGAAAAAATATACACTATAACATTTACAATTCAAATGCTTATTAAAAAAGAATTATGTCTAAAGCTCACGCTTAAAGGACGACAGACTGTCAATGTTTCTAATAAAAGAAGCAAGAAAGTTATTTATAAAAGTTTAATAGGAGAGATAGAAAATACGATAGCCATAAGTTTAACATAACGAAGCGATTTCCTCACCTAGGTTATTTTTGTATGCTTCGTTGTTAACTCTCAGACCAGTGCATTCTATAACTAGATCAGCTTTCTTCTCATTGCCTTTATCAGTCTTGACGGCAACATTCATGTACCCCTTCTCACGGATCTCAGGTAGGTTGGTCACACGCTCACCTGTATAGGCATATAATGAAGAGCGTTTTCATATGAAGAGCTATCGCATGCTAAAGCCCTGGCTAAACGAGTCAACGTTGTTGCGCACAACAGAATGTTTCTGACTTGATTAAGTAACAATGCGTGTAAGAACTAGTGGGGTTTCTATTGTTCTGCGGCAAAAAAACTTCCCCACGTAGAAATTCTTTAATTTTCACTATATTGATGTATCAAGCTAAGGGTTACACATTTCTTAAGTAAAATCTACAAAATGCTGTTTACAAGACAGTGTTTCTTTTGTGTTTAATGGTTTTGTCCAATCAGAATTGCTCAAAACAATGGCTAGGAGACGCTTGGTATTCATAGTGAGTCCCACGGTAACATTTTCTCATAGAAAAAAATAAGATCGCTTTAATAAAACTGAAATGTGATTTTGAATAAAATATAGGAAAAATATCCTAAAAGTTTGAAAAAAGGGCAATTTTCTTGTTTTAGCCAATCAGATCAAGCATTTAAACAATACACAATTAACACCTTTATGCATTCCATTGCCGTTTGCTACACTAGTTCTTACTCGGAACGTTACTTAAGGAACATTGCACGCGGGAATGTACGCTTTGATTCGCAAAGACAAAGGGCAAGTTTTATCAGCTGATTATCGTAAACGTAAACGCGATAATCAGCTGATTGAGCTTTCCTTTGTCTTTGTACATCAAAGCGTACATTCCCACGTGCAGTGCTCATTAGCAAAGCTCCTTTGGCTCATTAGCATTTTTTAGAACTCAGCATAGGATAGCTCGTTATGTGAAAACCCTCTATTGTGCTACAAAATATGCTAATGAAACAAACAATTTATGTTTTTCCAACGAAAAGTAAAGGTCGGTACACACCAGGCGACAAGTCGCAGCGACTTGTCCCCGCGACATGTCGCTTCAGTGTGCACTGGTTCAACAATCCAACTGGTTGGATTTCATGCGGCAAGTCGCAGGGACAAAATTCTGTCGCAGCTACAACAATGTCCGACAAAAATACTTAGTACACACGGGGGAAAATTGTTTATGCGACCTGTCGCGGGGACAAGTCGCTGCGACTTGTCGCCTAGTGTGTACCGACCTTAAAACTACTACGATAATCAGATGATGCCTTTGCCTTCAGTGTGACTCAAAGTGTACATTTTCACGTGCTCATTAGCAGAGCTCCTCTGGCTCATTACCATTTTTAGAACTAATTAGCATAAGATAGCTCGTTATGTGAAAAGGCTCTATTGTAAGTTCGTGACGGATGAGGAAAGGATGGAAGGAACAAATTGAAGGACGAAAGGGAGAAAAGAAAAATGCAAGAAGGAAGAAAGGAAAAGAGGAAAGAAAGAATGAAGAAAGAAATAAATTACGAAAGGGAAGAAGAACAACAAAGAAGAAAAGAAACATTAAAATATAATATCCTAAATGTTACCGAGCATCATTTCAACACCAAGGAACTTGAGTCTCTCCTTCACAGTGTTCAGGAATGATTCGCTAACTCTATCATTGACAATGATTTCTCTTGGATGAATCAGAGTAACATTCTTGTCTTTGTAGTCTTCTTTGATGTCCCCTGAAAGCTCGACGCCGACAGCACCTCCACCAACGATTACAATATTACTGGATGCAAGAACCTAGGAGAACATATATAACTACATTGGGAAATTAAAAGATTTCAATTTCTATGGATAAATAATAATCGTCATAATGAAGTCAAATAGCTATTACTAAAACAAATTAATAAATGCTGGAAAAATGATGGATGGAATTTACAATGGACATCATGAAAACAGATCACTGATGGACACAAAATATATCAAATGAATATCCTTCTTCTATTAAAGTTAAAATTAAATATAACCAATGTTTTATTAACGTATTGATGTTTTTAATAGTTATCATTATTTAGTATGGTAGAGTGCAAACAATATATCCGTGAAACACTAATTACTAAATAGTACAAAATAGTGCAAATTAAACAAAAGAAAACAATAGAATTTGCATAAAATAGCACTGTTTAGTATTACTAAAGTTTCACGGATTAATTATTTGCACTCTAAATAGATTATTTAAACAAAATAACTAAAATAGTACTATTTTGCCAGGTATTTATATTGTACACTTTTAGTGTTTGCACTCTAGTACTTATTACTTTTCCATTGATAGAGTGCAAACACTAAATGTGTGCAACAGTTGACACTACTTAGTAGTAAATAACACTAACAAAAGAACACAGTAAAATTAGCATAAAATAGCACTATTTAGTGGTATTTATGTTGCACACTTTTAGTGCGTGCACTCTAATGTTAGGATAAAATAGCATTATCTAGTGGTATTTCATAAATGTTGCACATGTTTAGTGTATGTCCTCCAGTACTTATGTTACCTTTCCACTAATATCATCATATTTGGCAACTGCTTCAGCAGCACTAGTATCTACTGGCAGTTTAGAAGGAAACTTCCCTGTTGTTCCAGTAGCAAGAACAAGTTCATCGTAAGGAACAGTCTCTCCACTAGACAATGTTACAGTTTGTTGAACAGGGTTGATGTCGACTACTTTACCACGCTTAAACTTGTCACCAAAGGTGGGTTCAAAGGGAATAAGACATTTTTTGATGTAACCTGGTAATGATAGAGATTAGATAATTGGTAATGATGACAATGATACTGATGATTGATGATGATGATAACAATGATGGTGATGATTATGATGATAGTGATGATGATAATGATGCATAGTGATTATAATGGTGATGTTGTTGATGATGATAACAATGATAGTGGTGACTTTGATGGCAATAATGATGGTGGTGATGATAATGATGATAATGATAGTGATGATTGAGGATTGACATATTAAATACTTTTAATTGACCTTAATGATGAGAATCATAGCGATGATGATGATTACAAACCTGGTTCACAAGTTGATCTCTGTGCTCCCATATTATGATGGAAGGAGTCTCGTGCATCAATCAACGTTAGCTGACAGTTATTTTTGATCTTCTGTGCAAGATTCATACCGCCATAACCACCACCCACAATAACAACTCTAGTTTCATTGAAAGGCTTTACTGGGATATGGACAGCACTTGCATGGGCTACATTGACTGAAAAACAAAGCTATTAATGATAACTTTAAGTCTTTAGAGTCATTTTTGTATGAGCATTGTATCCAGTGGCAGATCCAGGAATTTTGAAAAGGGGTGACTGAAATTGTAAAAGTTGAATGTATAAACTATGCTAAAACAAATGTTATCAAAAAAGTAGATTTTACTGGTCAAAAAGGGGGTTGACTAGTCACCCGTGTCACCACCCCTAAATCAACCCCTGGTATCATAGCCACAGTTTCTAAGAAAACATTTAAATTATCTGACGTATTGTAGCAGTATTGTAACCGTACCGTTTCTCACTCATACGAAAACAACTTTATTAAAAAATGATAAAATATATACATCATTAAAGTACAAATATGCTAAATTACTAATTAAGACAATTGTTATTAAAAAAATTATTCTACTTACAAAAGATATTCTTACGGCATTTTCTACAAATTATAATTTGACTTTGTAACTATTTCGGAATGCTTATGAAATAATTATGTCAATAAAATAAATGAATATCGTGGAAAATTGACATCTACTAATCATGACCAATATGGCTTTCAATGGATCAACCAAGAGCACATGGTGTAGTTTTGCGCATAATCCTTCGGCAAACACTTCTAATTAATTCAATAACAAATCTTTTACTACTTTTACAATGTATACAAAATCCTTTGGGGGAAATATTATCTACAATATTGTGTTTTGCAATAGCAACATACGCGCGTGGTACCTGTTTAATTGTTACAAGTGTGAAAACATGTCAACAAAATAATTATATATTTATGCATAAATAAGTATACTTTTTATGAAAACAAGTTCATCAACAATTTATTGGAAGCTTTATCAATCAATGTTAAAAAATAAACTGTAGAACGTTATGCCAAAAATCGTTTCTTTTGTTTATAGAATTTTAATATATTGGGAGTTGCAAATTATCTAGTTCATCAAAGATGCCGGCGATTAAAGCAAATTTCAACAATTTAGTTCTTGCACAGCACTAAAGAGCTCAAATATGTGTAGAGTGAACTGAGAAAAATAATAAATTTACGTAGCTTGATAAATATAGATAAGTAGAATTCATAATTAGACCACAATTATTTAAATTTTGTCACTATTTTTGGCATCTTTTTGGAGAAACTGCGACTTGCTATGTAAACAAACAGTGAGAAAATACGTTCAATGAAATTTTAAAATTTGTGCTATAAATTGAGCTTCACAGCTTCAAAATTACTCAAAGTAAACACTATTTATTAAAGAATGTTTTAGTGGTGTCCCAAATTCAATTTTTTGTGTGGAAAAAGCTTAATTTTGTGCAGGTTTTCACAAGCTTCGCACCATTTTTAAACTCACCTTTGCTGATCGTCCGAAATATTAAATATGAAGATCCAGTAGCAACAATTCCTACAGATATGTAGGGTGTAACAGTTTTGAGCTTGCTTGCCCACATTTTAAATCAAATGAAGACTTGTGTAGCTAAAAAATAACTAAACTCTTGGCAGTGCTTGTGTTTTCACGAATGAGTAAAATCGAAGGATGGGGCGTTACCGCTGCACATGTTATATTGCAGACTCATAGTCATTCCAGGGATGAAGCCGAAAGAAAAATCAAGAAATAAGAAACAGATAAAATCAATAAAAAGATGAAATCAACGAAAGAAGTTAGAAAGAAAGTAGACGAATGAAAAAGCACATCAATTTTAAATATATTGCATTTAATATTTCTTGAAAACAATTCTCATTTTACATTCATTTATTCATTTCACGAATATTTGATATTTTCTCCAAAACAAGACGCTATCACAGCCTTGCTTATTAGTAACGCAACTGTATCAAACGACAATTCTAGTCACGCAATCCTGTCACATAACCCAAATACATATCACACAATTACAATCTAGTAGTCATATAAATAGTCGAGTCACGCATTCCAAAATAGTAATGCAACTCAGTCACGTAATCTAACATGGTGACCTCGCCAAGTAACGCACGGCCGGTGTCACGCAATCTGTCGTTCACGTTTCAGCCAATAGTTTTCTTAATTCTTCTGCTTCTTTTTCAAGTTCTTGTTGCTGGTTCCATAGTGCACACTGGATGATCTTAAGTCGTTCAATCACAGGGGTAAAGCCTGATTCTAACTGGAGGACGATGAGGTAGTGTTGGGTAGCTTCTGTGATTACATCCTATGGATATTAAAATCATCATGATATAGCGATACTTCAAGTTTATAAACAAACTAATTGTTACGCTAATATGCCAACCAGAACTACAATAAGCTCTATTGAAATAACGGCCAATCACTGTCTGGTTGGCACATGAATAACAAAGGATTACGTCAGCTCAAGTATCGCTATAGACCGAATCGAAATATAACGGCAGCGAAGTTATGTACTGGAGCGAAATCATAGAAATGAGGCTAGTCAGTAGTCGCACATCGACAGTGTTTTGTGTTCATCCTTATATTGTAGTTTAACTTCAAATTGTGTGGTTTCCATGAGTTTTGTACCATTTTTCAAAAACAACAACAAAGCCCGAAGATTACATTACACGAAATATTCATCAAGACGACTGACTAGCCTCGTTCTCGAGACTAGACGATAACTAGAAAAGACCTAGTGTTGACTATTAAGCACGTGGCTGTACATTTAGATATGATGCACCGTAGGTTTTGGAGTAGAGGTGGAAAAGTCAGTGTTTTCTATTTTAAGATTGATATTGACAGCAATGAGGTTGATATTGATAATAAAGATGATGATGTTGATCATGATGACAATGAGGATGACGATAATGGTGATAATGATGATGATGACTGTGATGATGATGATGATGGCGATGACACTACTTACCTGTGCTGCCAGCGCGTTGGCCAGAACAAAGTGTCCTAAAACAGCGTTTGGTGAAACCTTTAAGAAAACCAAAGTAAGTTAGGTCGAAATACAGTATATGAAGTAGATTCATATCAGTTTGTACCTTCAGTGCAGCTCTTCCTAGGGTCACTGCGTCGTCTAAGAATCCAGCTCGGAATACAATACTGGAAAGACTTATTAATGGGATGTCCTAAAAAACAACAACTACATATCAATGACATGCTAACTGACGAACATCATCAGTGAATGAATGAATGAATAAATGAATGAATGGATGGATGGATGAATGAATGAATGAAAGAATGAATGAATTATTGAATGAATGCATTAACATACAAGTAATGAACAAAAGGACGGCGAACGAACGAAGTAACAAACGAACCGATGAACGAACGAATGAACGAACAAATGAACGAACAAACGAACGAATTCTTCACCATACTAACCTGTGCTGACCCAGTAGGTGAATGCTGTACGGCCAGTCTTAGACATCTAACTGCTTCATGTACATCTCCACTTATTCTCCAGTACAACGAGGCAAGATTCAGTAATACATACGACTCTGGGGCCTATAGAAAACGATTGATAAAAATTTGGTGTCCACAAACCCACAAAATTAAGTGTTAGGGCCCGGTTACAAGGTCCCGACGTTTTTATTCGGACAGCGGTCTCGAGAAAACGGAAGGGGCTCAGTTCACTAAGGCCTAAATGAAATGAACTTTTTTAAATGAGCAAAACCGGAAGATAAGTAAACTGGATATCGCTCAGTGCGCATGATTTATATTTAATGTGACGTCATTTCAGTCATTTACACGGCCATCTTGAAAATGCAAAATAATCCTAACTTTGTCATCTGATCTATGTCTAATAACTTGGTAGTATTTTATCAAACACTCTTCAGATCTCACTCGAAAGCTGACAATGACTAGAATTCACTATATAAATTTAAATCACTTTAATTGCTGCCGCAGCGAGCGAGCCTGAAGCGAGCGAGCAAGGCAGCAACCCTAATCTGTAAAGGGAGTTAAAATCTCGATTTTACCCCATAATGCACCGCAAATTCGTTTACCTACGTCCCTTGCGCGCCTCGTATGTTGTTATTCGACACCAAAGTATTCCTTGGATTTGTGTGGTCAAGGTGAGTGAAACTGTGTGTCTTTATAGTACAATTTAATCTTTTTTTTCTGTGATTACTGTGCAAAACGCTCGAAGAATAATCACTTGGAGTAAATACAAGTGATAATATTAGGAAAGCTTTATCGTATAACTAGAATAGATAATAATTTCTTAAGCTTGCGTTGGACGGATCGTTTGAAGTGCGACTGTTCGTTCTATATAATATTTGTAATATTTTAACATTATGATGTTACAAAACTATAAGTGAAAGCAAGAATTTGTTCCAGATGGCTAAGGTAGACGAAGATTTACATTGATTACGATTAGTTTGTCGATATTTGTTATATATTTGTAGATATACGGCCGCTATTCGTGTCACTTGTGTTGTAAGCGTCAATTATTACAGTAAAATTGAAATAAGATATTTGTAGTTCATTTCTTTATGCTTTTACTAGGTATATTCATTGACTTGCTTGTTTCTTTTTTAGACTGTCAATCAAGATATGTTTATAATGGTTGCTGTCGCAGCGAGCGAGCCTGAAGTGATGTTATTGTTCATTTAAATACAATACATTTCAAGCTTAATAAAACAAATACCACATTACAAGTTTTTATTATTTACTTATGATTTTCATTAAAATTTTATAAGATTGAAAATTTTTAATTAAACAATTAATTCCAAAAGTGCAAACAATAAGTCAATGAAACTCTTACTGGTTATTGGTGCCAAGTAAATGTACCATGCAATTGCATTATTTACTATTTCTTGAGTGTCACCGTTTTCTTGCTTGTACTTTTTTATAGTGATTTGCTTACCTTCCATTACATCATGATTTAAAAAAGAAATAAATATGTTGAAAATAAAATTTGGGAATTGAAACTAGTTTTTGGTGATGTTGACATTCTTATTGCCAAATATCGAACCATAATTCACTCACTTTCAATTGTTTGTAACAACAAAAATTTCAGTTCATTTAAGCAAAAATCTAAGGCAGCATTTTGCTACCTGTTAGGTAGACTAGTATATCACATATATGTCATTTATATTGAATAAAAAGAAATGTCTGGGCTAAAGCAAGGCAAGGCTAAAACAATGCTAAAACAAAAGATTGTGCACTGTCACGCTTGAAAAACTTGTACAAAGAGTTATAACAATAGGTTTCCTAACCATCTCCCTCTATTAACTACGGTATCGCTAGCTATTGTAAACTGGGGATGTTAGCCTACCTTTTTCAGACCTTTGTATATTCGTGTTCCCATTTCATCGATGTCAATTTTCTTTCCTAGCTCGTGCGCATGTGACAGCAACGCCTATAAGAAAATAGCGAGATTTACACATCGGAATCTAGGTGATCATTGATATTGAGTCGTTTTCTTATGAGTGGGAAACAGTACTGTATCGTATCGTAGCGGTAGTTTCTAAGAAAACATTCGAATTTTCCGCCGTATCGTAGCAGTATCGCAACCGTACCGTTTGCCACTTATGCAAAAACGACTATAAAGTGCGAACGTTTTCTGAGAAATTACGATTACGATACGATGCAGTACTGCTTCCCACTCATACGAAAACGACTCTTTAGTGAATTTGATGTATACTAACCAGTTTAAGAGATGTTTCAGGCTTAAGACCAACCTTTCCAACTTGAAGAATACCCTGAAAAAAGAGAGTTGAAGATGAGACTCGCAAAGGGAAGATAATCCACCTAGTCAGTTTATCCATCGACTATTAAACACGTTGAATTCTGTGAGTTGAAGCGGAGGTGATGGTAGTGATGATGATAACACATGAGGTGATGGAAATGATGCACTCGGATCATGCAATAAACTTTGGAAGAAAATATCGAATCTATTTTTCCCATGGGAGGGAGGAAGGGGACGTTTGTACCCACAACCATTCACCTAGATCCACCCCCAGAGTCGGTTGTACGAAACTTGGATAAAGCTATCCACTATGTTTTTTTTTTAGACTTTATCCGCTGGATAGCGCTATCCACGCTTCGTTCAAGCGCCCCTGTTGAACGTGGTGTTAACATTACCAAAAGTTTTTTTTTTCGTTTAAAAAAAAGGACAATAATGATGATAACGATGTATGTTATGACAATATTAAAATGTCAGCTGAAGTAAGCCTTTGTTATTCATGTACCAACCAGACAGTGATTGGCTGTTATTTCAATAGAGCTTATTGTTATTCTGGTTGTCACATTAGCATAACAATTCATTTGTTTATAAACATGAAGTATCGCTATTAGTGCAAATTGTAATGTTAATCTCCACAGGGATTAAAAATTTAAATATCAAAGAGAATTCGCAAAGAATGCTGGTAGTGTTAGCAAAATGACGTCATAATGCAAATCAACTATTCTTACTTTGATGTGATCCAATGACTTGGGCCCAGGATTTATCTTAGCAGTACATCGAGGGAGTTTGGGAAGACCGGAAATGTCTTCGTTGAAGTCTATATACTTCTTGACGCTGGGTAATGAAATTTAAAATGTACAATTACAACTAATTCACCGATGGACATTCAAATGTCATTAGTCAGCATCATTGATTTGTTTTTATTGCTGCTTATTTCTCAGTGTTAGTAAACATCCTTGATTCCGTTCGGTTGTGGTATCGACATTCTCTCCGATTTCTTTTTTAATAGCACAGGCGTACCAGGCTGATTTCCTGTGCCTTTTTAATACAGCACCGCCAACTCGATTTCCGCAGAAATCACTAAAAACGTTTTTCGTATATATTTTTCTTTTTTTTATAAACCAATTCCTTTGTTATAAATAATTCTTCTCTGAATTTTTTTATTTTTTTAATTTTTTTTTTAGCTCCCCACAGAGGAATGGTTAGCCTGTGGCAATAGGTGAACACAACCAGTATTACTGTTATTACTGAAAACATCGCTGACCAGCAAGTGCTACTTACTCAAACCCTCTGGAGGTAACGCTGACCACAGCACTAAACACGTTATTCTTGTAGCTCAGCATGTCTCTTGGATTATCGCCATATTGACAATTGCGATGATCAAATTCATTCTCCGATGACCGACTTTTACTCTTCTTTAACACTTCGTGGAACTCTTTAAACCCGAGTAGGATCTCTTCATTTCCAGAACTATTTTTCGTCGTTGGACTTTTTTGATTTTGTTTCTTGATTCCATTTTGTGAGGGCTTTGAAGTTTGTGAGATCTGTGGAGTTTGCGCGTTCTTGTTTACGATGGTTCCAGTGTCCTCTTGTCCCTCTTGTCTTTGTTTGGCGGTATTCTCAGGGTTTTCTTTTGACAGGGATTGCTGGTACTTATTACTGTTGTTTTCGTCTTTTTGTGGAGCGTCATTGGTTTGGTCTTGACAGCCTCTTGCATTTGTGTCATCTAGTAAGAGCACTTCGTTATTAGTGATATACAACAACAATAATAACTTTTTATTCTAACTGGTAGAGCCTGTAAGGCCTCATCAATTAACATTCAAAGTGATTCGATAAAGCTTGTCATCAGTAATAAATATTTCTGTGGTATTAATCTATCGGTGACCAGTTTAATTAAAGCCATACCTGTGCTTAACATTGCCATGAATCATTGTACTCTACACCATCATTAAGGACCTTGAGCATGAGGACGAGAGGCGATGATGACGACAAGTTGCAATAAAGTTAGTTTATTTATATGCGCACCGAATCTTTCTTTGAGGAAGTAATTGCTTTTTAAGTAGTTGTTGTCAACAATAAGACGTTTGGACTAAACATGACTGATTGCACATGTTTTTTTAGCAAAAATAAAGTCCAAACACGTTGTCGTCGTCTCTCTCGTTCTCATGCTTAAGGTCCTCATTATCTTCGACCACTGCAACTTATCGTCAATATAATCACACAAGAGTATGAGATAAGAGAGCGTATCTCCCGTATTATGCTTTACGCTCATCAGGGGATCTTTTCATTCTATTTTTAAACTGAAGTTATTTCGGGAACGGAACGTGATTGGCCAGATTGCAGGAGGCGCGGTCGCATCTTCAAAACATCTCAAGACAAAAGTGCGGAGATTGTTAACAAGTTTCTAAAAATAGCACGACTAGTAGAGCCCCTGATGGGGTCCGGGGATAAGCTCTCTTATCTCATACTCTCTTGAATCAGGCTTTACTTTATCGCCATAACTGTTTTACCACTATCATATTTACCACTAACACGTACTACCAACCGATCACAATCAGCATCTACATCATTTATCATCAACGCCATCATTACCATTATACCTTTCTGTTTCTTATCCCGAGATCCCGAGGGATTCTCGCAGTATGTTTGCTGTTGCCCAGTGTTCATCCCAACGTAATCCACCACACTTCTTTTAAAAGAATCTTGGTCATCAGTCACAGAATCCTCGTCTGTATTTCGTATTGACTCTTCTTTCTTAGAAGATCTTGGAACGTCAGACACAAATACTTTCTCTCTTGTTTCCGAAATCTTTGAGGCATGTGGGACGCTGGGTATACTACGTACACGTGCTGGAGTCTCCTGCGCATGCTCATTCTGTTGTGATGTTCTTTTTTCAACAGTAAGACTCTTAGAATCGAGATTTTGCTGCTCTTTTCCCAATCGTTGGGCCGTTTCTCGTTCCTGTTTTTTGTTAGGTGTTTGAGCTGTTTCCATGTCATCTCTGTTGCTTTTCTTTTTGACGCTGGCAATCTTTTTCATAGATTTTGAGTCAACACGCTTGTGATTTTCATTTTGTCGACCCACGTTTCCACCATTGTCCTCTCCCACGTCTATATTGGAATTGTCATCTTCTTCATGTTGTCTGTTTGTCATTTCATCTTTCTTTGTATCAGACTTTGAATTCTTTGAATTAAGTATTTTATCTTTATGACCGTCCATTTGCTTTTGTTCTACACCAGCAGTCTCTCCAATATTTTCGTTTTTATAAGATTTATTTTGTTTTGTTTCTAGTTCGACATTTCCTTTATCGTCCTTCTTCTTATTCTCAATTGATGAGCTTTCGTGGACTACCATTTCTTTACCACCATTGTCTATACCGTATCTATCATTTGGATTCTTTTCCTTTTCAATTTCCTGGGTTTTCTTGGGTAGTTGAATCATAGCGGACATACCGTCATCTCTAAGTTGGACGTTGTAGAGATCACAAGGGACTGTTGTCGAGTCACCATTTTCTTGTGCTTTTTGACAAAAGACTTGTCTTTGAGGGTTGGTTCCATCCTCGTTAACTCGAATATTAACAGAGAACGCTTCGTTGTTGTCGATATTCTTGTTGCCGAAGGAACTGACGACGTTTTTCTGGAATGCTGTTATGTCCATGCTTTCTTGTTCTGAACTGTCAACATTTTCCTGAAAAAATAAAAGTGTGTTTATGTAGAGGGAGGATTAAGATTGAGAAATAGAAAGAGGAATTCATAAATATATGTATTTTTATCATAATCAGGTTGCAAGACTTGTTCTGAACTGTCAACATTTTCCTGGAAAAATGAAAGTGTGTTTATGTAGAGGGAGGATTAAGATTTAGAAATAAAAAGAGGAATTCATAAATATATGTATTTTCACTATAAAAACGTTGAAAGGCTAGCTCCACTATCTTGTTAACTTTTGTCATTCTTGTAACTATTGTGTTATGGTTGTCAGTCTACGATTGACAGTAATTTTAAAGCAAAAACCAAGGAAGTTCTTTCTACCTGATTAAGACTAAGGAGTAGTTCGCCTGCTCGTCTGACTGGCTCTCTTATTAATCGTTCAAGTTGTCTCTTGAACACATCGTAAGGAAATTCTTCTTTAATGCTGTCCATGTGATGTAACTTTTGTAGAGTTTTCCTTTTCTCTTCATGTTTATTGACCTTGCTAAGGACTTTCTCAAGTGAACTGAAAAGAAAAAAAACGACACCGATCAATTCTAAAAGATGCTTTGAAAATCAGATGTGAGGGGTGTCAAATTGCTTAGAAAATCTCGCCTTGTAATGAGTAGTTCCATTTCGGAAATTAAGGAAGATGAGGTCTTAGGTGGATGGGGGGGGAGGTTTGGGAAGTTTCAACCCTGCATGTTTATTTTTGGCTTGCCTATTATGCATATTTGTTTTTTTGTTGGTTCGGATGTTTGGGCTTGTATGTCTTTTTTCTTTTTTGCCGAGTGGTGCTTGTATGTTGTTTTTAATTTTCAAACAATGTTTGGATTTTTTTGTTTCGCCCCCCCCCCCCCCTCACTTTTCTAATGGTCCGTCCCTTACAGGAATTACCTGTATTGTTCTTTGAGTGCCTCTAGGAATCTTTTTTCACACGTCGCTACTTGTAGTCCTGTTGACGCTGGGTAAAAGGTAGGTTGGACCAGAGTCACATACTTTAGACATAATTCTGTCATCTCGAACAATTGAAGACTCTAAAAAATACATTAACAATACAGTTTCAAGGGAAACGCTCTGAGATGTTGAAGTTGAATTTATTTCTGGGCCACGGTTTTTTTTATATAAATGCACAACAGCGTTGAAACATTTATCAGATTAGTAAAACCCTCATCTGCATCTAAGCATGACCATCTCACACTAAGAAAAGTTATAATTGACGGTTTTCAGCCATTCCATGGGAGCGATTTGAACAAAAGGGTCCACCAGTCACGGTGGTGGTTTTCTTCTGAAAAGTCCACCAGCATGGCTGCCATGTCTTTTGTTTAAATTGTCTCCTGGGAATGGTTGAAAAACATCTATAGTCCAGATTCCTGTTCCTGATTGCTCAAGCTAAGTCTAATTGACACTGTGATAAACTGTTTTGTAAGATGTTCATCTCGATGGTATGCACCAATTCACAATCAATATAAATATCAATGACTTCGTTTCAAGTCTTAAGCCTGGTTGCCATATAATCGCAAACGATCGGGAACGGTCGCAAACGATCGGGAAAAAAATCGATTTTGGGGAAAGTTTTTTAATCCTACAACCGTTTTCGAACGATTTCGATCGCGATCATATATGGATCGAAAACGGTCGTAGGATCGAAAAACATTGGTTTCCCTATAATCAATATGGTTTCCGATCGCTTGCGACCGTGCTCGATAGTTTTCGATTATATGAGCAATAAAGAACTTGAAACAGGTCTATTGAGTATGGAAAAGTTTAGGTACATTAACTGTAGAGCTAACGATGTACCTGCATCATTGCAGGATAATCCAACAAAACACGAGAAACGTTTTGTCAGCCAACAAGAGCAAATTTAGCTATATAATGTTAATAAATAAAAAATAATAATAATGTCTGCAACACATCCCTTGACAGGGTTTTTCAGTGTTGGTATACATGTATATAGTTGTTAAGAACCCCAACTGGCTAGGAGACAAACCAGTTGGCTATATACAAACATGACCGAGAAATTATATTTTGACCAAATCAGTAATTCAGTTAATCAATAATGCTATTGATTTATACCCTTAATATTTTACTTACAGCATAGACATGAGCAAGTACGTATTTGTGTAAGCCAATATCTCTGGTAATTTCCAGTGAGGCATGTAATAGTGTCGCTGCATCCACTGAATAGTTTGAACGGTACATAATAAGAGCAAGACTAAACAGGGCAATATCTCTGTGTTCACTGTGGAGTAGAAAACGAATCACAGATTAGATTATATGTGGATGATGATGATAATGGTGGTGAAGATGTTGATAGTGATGATCATGGTGATGATGATGATAATGGCGATAATGGTGATGATGGTAATGTTGATAATGGTAATGATGATGGTGATGGTAAAGATGATGATGATGATGATA